>ML394486.1:0-80799 GCA_005239525.1 Nicotiana knightiana
AGATATAAACTCCAAACAATATTCCCAATTGTTTGCAACAATACTCAATCCAAACAAATAATGGTTTTTGAAAATCCAAATTCGAATTCAAAGCTCCAAAGCTTTTTAATGGCTGCCAATGATTAAATTGCTGCTCTCTTACTGGAATTAGGGCTGATCTTCGAAATTGTTTTCTTCTTCATTGAAAGTTAAGCGTGCAACATGTGTTAATGGAGTTGTGTGATAGAGTATTTAGAGCTTGAATATATAAAAAAGGAGAGAGATTTTTGAAGAAGAGTGAAAAAATGTAGAGGGCGTAACGACCCGACATGTCATTTTGTGTCCTAGGACCCGTGCCCCTAAATGAGACTTCAGTCAATATTTTTAGTAAACGGCCCCGGAATCGAGATTCAAAGATTTCGGTACGTTCGTATGATGATTTCGGACTTAGGCGTGTGTTCGGAACGGGTTTTGGATGACCCGGGGGCATTTCGACGTCAAATAGTGAAATAATAAATTTCTTGTGTCATCGAGATCCAAACGAAATTTTAAGATCGGGAATAGTTCCGTTATGTCATTTATGACTTGCTCGAAAAATTTGGTATCATTCCGAGTAATATAGATAGGTTCGGCATATTGAAAGCGAATTCAAGAACTTGAAGTTCTTAAGTTTGATCCAATAGGTTTTGGGGTATGATCTTTAGATTTAGCGTTGTTTCGGATATTCCGAAGGCTCGAGCAAGTCTGTATTATGATTTAGGACTTGTTGGTATATTTGGACGGGGTCTCGGGTGGGCCCAGATGTCATCCGGGCATCGAGCGAGGAAAAAAACAACCTTAAAAATGACTGTTGGTGCACCAGATCTGGTACGACCGCACCTGCGGAGGGCAATCGCAGGTGCGAGACCGCTTCTGCGGTCCCAGCCTCGCAGGTGCGACTCCTGAGGGAGCTGCCCATTTCTGCAGATGCGGACTCCTTTCCGCAGAAGTGGAGCCGCGGGTGCGGACTCCGCTCCGCAGGTGCGTAGCCAGGCCCCTTTCCCCTTCTCCACAGATGCGAGATTTTTCTCGCAGGTGCGGTCCTCAAGCCACAGGTGCGGAAAGCCTGCAGGCAGTGAGTTTCATTTTAAATATGGGACTTAGCCATTTTTGAACTCCATTCTTCTTCTTTGGGAGATTTTGAGAGCATGCAAGGAGGGTATTCGACCTAGCTACTGTAAGGTAAGTAATTCTTAGTATAAATTTAGCTTTATGCTTGAATTCTTAGGTAGATTAACACAACAATTAGTGGAAGCCATGGGTTAGAGTAAAACCTAGGTTTTTGACAAAAATGGGAAATTACCAAGAAATTTGTTAAGGAATCATACAAAAACTATATAATAGTGATCCTTAGGCCATGGGTGATAGTTTCCTTCAAGAATTTCCAGAATCCGAGCATGTGGGTCCGGAGGTGTATTTTAGGATTTTCCCAATTTAGGTTGAGATGATCATTTAAGTAGGAGAATTAAGGACTTTAGAGTATAGACTGATTTGTTTATGCAACATTTGACTAGTTTCGAGTCCTTGGGCGGCAAATTTGGAGTTTCGGGCGCATTCTTGACCAGGGAAGTGGACTTGATGCGAGGTAAGTCTCCTATCTAACCTTGTAAGAGGGAATTTTCCCCATAGATGAAATAAATGATTATGTGTTATTATTTGTGGGGGACTACGTACGTGCGAGGTGATGAGAGCCCATGCGTAGTGACTATCATTGTTATGTCCGGGTAGTTAGGCCCATGCCATGCCATGTGAATTTCATTAATTTGCGTTATATGCTTTGTAACTTCATTGTATGCAACTTCGTTTCAAGAAAAATCGAGAATTTGGTGTTTTAAAAGAATTGTTATCTGGAAAGGATTTTAAGAAAGATGTTTTGTGTGCATGTGACTGCTTTGCAATTTATATCCCGTGAGCAGAGTGATTCTTTCCCCTACTCTCATGGGAGCGGGTCGTACGCCACGGCAGGTTAATAGATGCATCTATGGTTCGCACCGTTCGACCCTTCGGCAGTGCACAGTTATTATTATTATGTTGGCCCAGGCCAGATATCCTTATTCCACTATGTGCATGCTATTTGCCTGATGTTGTTTATGACTGTTGAGCTGTGAAATATCCTGGAAGATCGAACTAAAAACTTGTAATTGCATGTTTCACTACATATTTGGATTTTATTACGATTCGATATCCATTTCCTTACTATCCATGCTTAATTGTTGTCCTCTTTTATATTATCACCTAAATATACTGTTTGGACCCTATTAAGTGTCAAGTCGACCTCTCATCACTACTTCTTCGAGATTAGGCGGGATAGTTACTGGGTACATATTGTTTATGTACTCATGCTACGCTTTGTACTTAATTGTACAGGTTCTGAGGCAGGTGCATCTGGGTACCAGTCTGGAGCTTGTTCCTGAGTTATACTGGTCGAGGCTTCACGGTGAGCTGCTTCTCTTGGTGACTTCCAGCAGCTCTTTGGAGCTATTCTTTTGCTATTTCTATCTATACTTACTCAGCCAGTAGGACAGGCTTTTATTCTTTTGATATTATTCTATTAGATGCTTGTTGACTTGTGGCACTAGTTCCTGGCACACACGCTAGTAGACTTTATTTTTGGAACGTAATCCTAAATTGTGACTTCATGATTATTTATTTGTGTATAAAGTCTCCTAAGCTATCTATTTCTACTTAATGTCTCAAAACTAAGTTAAGCAAGTGTTGAAAAATGTTTTTGGTAAACTACATGAAACTCACTAGTAGATAAGGTTGGCTTGCCTGACTGCAGTGTTAGGCGCCATCGCGACCTGGCTTAGGATTTGGGTCGTGACAACATGGTATCAGAGTCACGTAGGTCTCACAAGTTACTGGCAGACCCAATAGAGTCTCATGGATCGGTACGGAGACGTCTGTATTTATCTTCGAGAGGCTATAGGGTATTAGGAAATCTCTCTTTATTCATCTTCTATCGTGAAGTTGATGGTATACTAAATCTCACTCTTATATTCTCTCACAGATGGTGAGGACGCGTGCAGCTGATGTTCCAGACCCGGGAAGGGCCGCTACCCCTGTCATTCGAGGCCGTGGCAGAGGCCGGGGGACGATACCGGCCCGAGGTAGGGGACGACGGCGTCCCAGGACTGTACCAGTTACACCCCCAGCAGATCCATAGAGGATCCCATCACTGAGGAGCAGGGCGAGGGTGCCCGCAGCAGATCCTATCCCTCTGGACTTTATGATAGCGCCAGGATTTCATTTCAGGAGGTCGTGGGTCGTATGATGCGGTTCATGGACACCATGACTCAGGCTGGTTTATTTCCAGCAGATCCGGCCACATCTCAGGTGGAAGGGGGAGCACAGACCCCTACTACACAGGCCGTCGGACATGCAGCAATAGTATATCAGACCCCGGGTACACTGCCCATGGCAGGGTCCAGCCAGCAACAGCAGCACCTGAGGTCAGACCAGCTGCGGACGGTGATCCGCAGAAGTTATTAGACAGGTGGACCAGACTGCACCCTCCTGTCTACGGAGGCGAGCGTCATGAGGATACACATGACTTTATTGATAGGTGCAAGGACAGACTGCACAACATGAGGATACTGGAATCTCATGGAGTTGACTTCACTACTTTTCAGCAAGAGAGCAGGGCCCATAGATGGTGGCAGTCCTATATTCTTGGTAGACCGGCAGATTCCCCTCCCATCACTTGGGAGCAGTTCACCCGGCTATTCCTGGACCGGTATATTCCACCCTTAAAGAGGGAAGAGCTGCGGTATCAGTTTGAGCAGCTGGAGCAGGGTCAGATGTCAGTGACCGACTACGAGCTAGGTTTACTGAAATGTCTCATCATGATACTTCCTACTAACACAGAGAGAGTGCGGAGATTTATAGCTGGGTTGCATCCAGGTATTAGGGCCAACATGGCCCGAGAGGTGGAGATGGGGACTCCTTATCAACTTGTGGTAGAGATTGCTCGCAGGATCGAGGGTTATCAGTCGAGGAGCAGAGAGCAGGGTCAGCAGGATAAGAGGGCTAGATTTTCTGGGGATTTCAGAGGTGCTCCAGCTAGGGGAAGAGGTGAGTTTGGTAGGGGCCATCCCAGTAGGCCCCCATATTAAGCACCACCACCACCTCCACGAGGTGTTCCAGCGAGGTCTTATTTTAGCGCCATGCCGGAGAGTTATTACCGCCCGCCAGCTATTCAGGGTTCCTCCGGCAGGTATTCTGGTCATTAGGGGTCTTCCAACTCTTACTAAGTGTTATGCCCTAGAGTTCACCTCGCCCTCCCACTATTCAGGGTTCTTCTTCAAGGCAGCAGGCCATGGTGCCGGGAGGTTGTTATGAGTGTGGGGATCCAGGTCACATAAAGAGGCATTGTCCCAAGCTTCGGGGCAAGGCAGTGCAGCAGGGTCACCAGCCTATGAGATCAGCACCAGCGGTTCGGCCACCCAGAGGTGGAGAACAGGCTGGTAGGGGTCATCCCAGAGGTGGAGGCCAGGTAGGGGGAGCCCATCAGCTCTTGTTTATTCCGGTGGAGGTCAGTCATCTGGCGCTCCAGCCAGATTCTATGCTATTCCGGCCAGATCAGACGCAGTGGCCTCAAATGTCATGATCACATGTATTATTTCAGTATGCGGTAGAGATGCATCGGTATTATTCGATCCGGGGTCCACTTATTCATATGTATCGGCCTTATTTGCTCATTCCCTAGATATTCCTCGTGAGTCCTTGGGTACTCTTGTTTATGTGTCCACTCCCGTGGGCGATTCTGTGGTTGTGGAACAGATTTATCGGTCCTGTGTGGTTACATTATGTGGGTTCGAGTCCAAAGTGGACCTCCTGTTGCTTGATATGGTTGATTTTGAGGTCATCCTGGCATGGATTGGTTGTCTCCCTATCATGCCTTTCTAGATTGCCATGCCAAGACTGTTACTCTAGCCATGCCCGAGTTGCCGAGATTGGAGTGGAAAGATTCCTTAGTTAGTGCCGCTAGTCGGGTTATTTCTTTCCTGAAGGCTCGACATATGATCGAGAAGGGTTGTTTGGATTATCTAGCGTACGTGCGGGACACCACCACCGAGTCTCCGATGATTGATTCAGTGCCGGTAGTTCGAGAGTTTGCTGATGTATTCCCTTCAGACCTTCCAGGCACCCCACCGGATCGTGACATTGATTCTTGCATTGACTTAGCTCCAGGCACCCAGCCTATATCTATTCCTCTGTACCGTATGGCTCTGAAGGAATTGAGGGAATTGAAAGAGCAGCTTGAGGAGTTATTGGCTAAGGGGTTTATCAGACCGAGTGTATCGCCTTGGGGTGCTCCAGTGTTATTTTTGAAGAAGAAGGATGGGACTATGCGGATGTGTATTGACTACTGCCAGTTGAACAAGGTCGCCATCAAGAACAAGTACCCATTGCTGCGTATCGATGATTTGTTTGACCAGTTGCAGGGTGCTCGGGTGTTTCTAAGATTGACCTGAGATCGGGGTACCATTAGTTGAAGATTTGGGACTCGGATGTTCCAAAGACAGCCTTTCATACGAGATATGGTCATTATGAGTTCCTGGTGATGTCTTTTGGTTTGACTAACGTCCTAGCAGCTTTTGTGGACTTGATGAACTGGGTTTTCAGGCCTTATATTGATTCTTTTGTCATCGTCTTCATTCTCTGATTTACTCACGTAGCCTGGGGGAGCACGAGCAGCATTTGAGGGTTATGCTCCAGAATTTGCGAGAACAGAAGTTGTATGCTAAGTTCTCCAAGTGTGAGTTTTGGTTGAATTATGTGGCATTCTTGGGGCATGTGGTATCCAGAGAGGGTATCAAGGTTGATCCTAAGAAGATTGAGACAGTTCAGAGTTGGCTACGCCCTACTTCAGCTATAGAGATCAGGAGCTTCTTGGGTCTAGCAGGTTATTATCGCCGATTTGTGGAGGGTTTTTCATCCATTGCAGCTCCTCCAACTAGATTGACTTAGAAGAATGCCCCATTTCGATGGTCCGACGAGTGTGAGGTGAGCTTTTAGAAGCTCAAGACAGCATTGACCTCAGCACAAGTTCTAGGGTTTCCTTCCGGTTCTGGGATATATACGATTTATTGCGACGCTTCACGCGTTGGTTTGGGTTGTGTGTTGATGCAGGAGGGGCGATTTATTGCATATTCTTTACGACAACTGAAGGTTCATGGGAAGAATTACCCTATGCACGACCTAGAGTTGGCCGTGATTGTTCATGCTCTTAAGATGTGGAGGCACTACTTGTATGGGGTGCCTTGTGAGGTTTATATAGATCACCGTAGCTTGCAGCACTTGTTCAAGCAAAGGGACCTTAATTTGAGGCAGTGTAGGTGGCTTGAGTTGCTGAAGGATTATGACATCACCATTCTTTATCACCCGGGCAAGGCGAACGTGGTTACAGATTCCTGAGACGGAGAGTATGGGTAGTTTGGCTTTCATTTCAGCAGAGGAGAGACCTCTAGCTTTGAACATTCAGTCTTTGGCTAATCGCCTGGTAAGTTTGGACCTTTCAGATCCCAGCCGATTTCTCGCACATGTGGTGGCTCAGTCTTCATTATTGGGGGAGATTAAGACTCGGAAGTATGATGATCCGCACTTGGTGGATCTCCGGGAGATAGTGGTACAGGGTGGTGCCAAGGAGGTTTCTATTGGCGAGGATGGTGTTCTGAGACTTCAGGGTAGCTTATGTGTCCCTAATGTTGATGGCCTGAGGGAGAGGATTCTAGAGGAGGCTCACAGTTCACAGTATTCTATACATCCTAGTGCTACAAAGATGTATCGTGACTTAAGGCAGCACTACTGGTGGAGACGGATGAAGAATGACATAGTGGAGTATGTGTCTAGATGTCTAAATTGCCAGCAGGTTAAGTATGAGCAACAGAGGCCAGGAGGCCTACTTCAGCATCGCCAATACCCGAGTGGAAATGGGAGAAAATCACTATGGACTTCGTAGTTGGATTGCCTTGGACTTTGCGGAAGGTTGATGCAGTTTGGGTCATTGTGAACAGGTTGACCAAGTCGACACATTTCATTCCAGTAGCTACTACTTATCTTCTGAGAGGTTGGCCCAGATCTACATTCGGGAGATAGTTCGGTTGCACGGTGTGCCTGTGTCCATTGTATCAGATCGAGGTCCTCAGTTCACCTCGCACTTCTGGAGAGCCATACAGAGTGAGTTAGGCACCCGGGTAGAGCTCAGCACAACATTCCACCCTCAGACCGATAGTCAGTCGGAGTGGACAGTTCAGGTATTGGAGGACATGCTCAGAGCATGTGTGATTGACTTTGGAGGGCAGTGGGACCAGTTCTTGCCTTTGGCCGACTTTGCTTATAATAATAGTTACCAGTCCAGCATTGAGATGGATCTATTTGAGGCCTTGTATGGTCGGCGATGTCGTTCTCCCATCGGGTGGTTTGAGCCTGGCGAGGCTAAGATATATGGCACCGATCTGGTGAGGGATGCCTTGGAGAAGGTGAAGTCGATTCAGGAGAGACTTCGCACAGCACAATCTAGACAGAAGAGTTATGCGGATCAGAAGGCGCATGATGTATCATTTATGGAGGGCGAGAAGGTTCTGTTGAAGGTCTCGTTGATGAAGGGTATTATAAGGTTTGCGAAGAAGAGCCCGAGGTTTATAGGCCCATTTGAGGTGTTGGGGAGGTTGCTTATGAGCTTTCTTTACCTCCCAGTTTATCAGGGGTTCATCCGGTCTTTCATGTATCCATGCTCCGGAGGTATCACGCCGACTTCTCTCACGTGATATATTTCAGCACCATTCAGTTGGATGAGAGGTTGGGCTACGAGGAGGAGCCAATTGCTATTATTGACAGGCAGGATAGCTAGTTGAGGTCCAAGAGGGTTTCCGCCATAAAGGTCCAGTAGAGGGGCCAACCAGTCGAGGAGGCGACTTGGGAGTCCGGGGAAGACATGCGGAGTAGATATCCACACTTATTCAGCACTCCAGGTATGATTCTAGACCCGTTCGAGGACGAACATTTGTTTAAGAGGTGGAGAATGTAACGACCCGACCGGTCATTTTTTGTTCTAGGACCCCGTGCCCCTAAAATGAGACTCCTCGCAGTTGCTTTTACTGATTTATGACTTGCGGGGACGGGTGGTTCGAGATTTGGAGGAGTTTGGGGTGGTATAGGAACACTTAGTTCCTTAAGGTTGGCCTCAAAGGCCAAGTTTGACTTCAGTCAACATTTTTAGTAAACGGCCCCGGAATCGAGATTCGAAGATTTTCGGTAGGTTTGTATGATGATTTCGGACTTGGGCGGGTGTTCGGAACGGGTTTTGGATTACCCGGGGGAGTTTCGGCGGCAAATAGTGAAATAAGAAATTTCCTTAAGTTCAAATTGAGGTTTGGAACGTGTTTTTGTGTTATCGAGATCCAAACAAAATTCCGAGACCGGTAGTTCCGTTATGTCATTTATGACTTGCTCGCAAAATTTGGTGTCATTCCGAGTAGTATAGATAGGTTCGGTGTATTGAAAGCGAATTCAAGAACTTGAAGTTCTTAAGTTTGATCCAATAGGTTTTGGGGTATGATTTTTAGATTTAGCACTGTTTCGGACGTTCTGAAGGCTTGAGCGAGTCTGTATTATGATTTAGGACTTGTTGGTATATTTGGACGGAGTATCGGGTGGGCACATATGCCATTCGGGAATCGAGCGAGGCAAAAACCAGCCTTAAATGACTGCTGGTGCACCAGATATGGTGCGACCGCACCTACGGAGGGCACGTCGCAGGTGCGAGACCGCTTCTGCTGTCCCAGCCTCATAGGTGCGACTCCTAAGGGGGCTACCCATTTTCGCAGAAGCAGAGCCACATGTGCGGACTCCGCTCCGCAGGTGCGAAGCCAGGCCCCCTTCCCCTTCTCCGCAGATGCGAGATTTTTCTCGCAGGTGCGGTCCTCGAGCCGCAGGTGCGGGAAGCCTGTATGCAGTGAGTGTCGTTTTAAATACAGGACTTAGCCATTTTTGAACACTATTCTTCTTCTTTGGGCGATTTTGAGAGCATGCAAGGAGGGTATTCGACCTATCTATTGTAAGGTAAGTAATTCCTACTATAAATTTAGCTTTATGCTTGAATTCTTAGGTAGATTAACACAACAATTAGTGAAAGCCATAGGTTAGAGTAAAACCTAGGTTTTTGACAAAAATGGGAAATTACCAAGAAATTTGTTAAGGAATCATATAAAAACTATATAATATTGATCCTTAGGCCATGGGTGATAGTTTCGTTCAAGAATTTCCGGAATCCGAGCATGTGGGCCGGGAGGTGTATTTTAGGATTTTCCCAATTTAGGCTGAGATGACCATTTAAGTAGGAGAATTAAGGACTTTGGAGTATAGACTGATTTGTTTATGCAACATTTGACTAGTTTCGAGTCCTTGGGCGACAAATTTGGAGTTTCGGGCGCATTCTTGACCCGGGAAGTGGACTTGACGCGAGGTAAGTCTCCTATCTAACCTTGTAAGAGGGAATTTTCCCCATAGGTAAAATAAATGATTATGTATTATTGTTTGTGGGGGATTACATACGTGCGAGGTGACGAGAGCCCGTGCGTAGTGACTATCATTGTTATGTCCAGATAGTTAGGCCCATGCCATGCCATGTGAATTTCATTAACTTGAGTTATATGGTTTGTAACTTCATTGTATGCAACTTCGTTTCAAGAAAAATCGAGAATTTGGTGTTTTAAAAGAATTGTTATTTGGAAAGGATTTAAGAAAGATGTTTTGTGTGCATGCGACCGCTTCGCAATTTATATCCCGCGAGCAGAGTGATTCTTTCCCCTACCCTCATGGGAGCGGGTAGTACGCCACATCAGGTTAATAGATGCATCTATGGTTCGCGTCGTTCGACCCTTCGGCAGTGCACAGTTATTATTATTATGTTGGCCCAAGCCGGATGTCCTTATTCCACTATGCGCATGCTATTTGCCTGATGTTGTTTATGACTGTTGAAATGTGAAATATCATGGAAGATCGAACTGAAAACTTGTAATTTGATGCTTCACTACATATTTGGATTTTATTACGATTTGATATCTATTTCCTTACTATCCATGCCTACTTGTTGTCCTCTTTTAAATTATCACCTAAATATATTGTTTGGACCCTAGTAAGTGTCAAGTCGACCTCTCTTCACTACTTCTTCGAGATTAGGCGGGATACTTACTGGGTATATATTGTTTATGTACTCATGCTATGCTCTGTACTTAATTGTACAGGTTCTGAGGCAGGTGCATCTGTGTACCAGACGGAGCTCGTTCCTGAGTTATACTGGTCGAGGCTTCACGGTGAGCTACTTCTCTTTGAGACTTCCAGCAGCACTTTGGAGCTATTCTTTTGCTATTTCTGTCTATACTTACTCAGACAGTAGGACAACTTTTACTTTTGATATTATTCTATTAGATGCCTGTAGACTTGTAACACTAGTTCCTGGCACACACGCTAGTAGACTTTATTTTTGGAACGTAATCGTAAATTGTGACTTCATGATTATTTATTTTTGTATAAAGTCGCCTAAGTTATCCGTTTCTACTTAATGTCTCAAAACTAAGTTAAGCAAGCGTTGAAAAATATTTTTGGTAAACTACATGAAACTCACTAGTAGATAAGGTTGGCTTGCCTGACTGCAGTGTTGGGCACCATCGCGACCTGAGTTAGGATTTGGGTTGTGACAGAGAGATTTTTGAATAAGAGTGAAAACATGCATTAATGGAGGGATACTGAAGATACGTGGGGGGGGAAGTCTCAAAGAGAAGTAGCTCANCGTGAGGGGGTGGGATCTAGACGTTAGAGTGATTTTAGGACACTAATTATTATCATTATATGTCTAAAAATGTACATAATTGGTAATTTGGTATATAATATGTAATTTGATTAAAACTTGAGTAAGGAGGGTAATAAAGATTGAAATAATGTATAGGATTGTAAAAAAATTTAATATAATATTTTGGAAATTTTACCTCTTATAGCAAAGGTATACACCCTATTTACAAATCAGATTATTTTAAAATATTATTTTCTATAGATACCTTTTATATTTTATAGTAAAATAAATATTTATGGTTTTATACTACCATTGAGGCATGAAAATAAGTAGACCTGTCAAAACGGGTCGGCCCAGCCCAGCCCAAGTCTCGTGGGCTTTTAACTTTGGTGGGCTAGGACGGGACAACCCGCCATATGAATAAGCCTTAAAATGGTCAACCCAACCCAGCCCTAACAGGGTCGCGGACTAGGGCAGGCCGGCCCTTCAATTTTTTTTAGAAAAAGAATTTTTTTAAATCCTTAAATATTATTTCGCGATATAGTCGATTAATCATGTAAACAACTTCTGTTTGCTTAGAGCGTACAAAAATCTTAATATTTGACGAGGAATCTCGTAATTGAAATGCAAATTCTCTATATCTCTAGCTCTTCTTTTTTAAAGTTACATCAATATTTTCTTAATACTTTTCTTTCATTTTCCTCAGATTTAGGAATTGCTTCAATAAGTTTATATGCCGAGGTTTTTTAACTAGGATTAATATCATTTGTTGATATCATCATTATAATCCATAAAATTTAAAATTCCCGAAATTTGTTAGTGGTCAATTTTTTGTATTTTTTTTTTGTATTTAAAATTGATCTTTTTCTATAGTGAAGAGTAGTTTAAATATTAATAATATGTTAAAGTAATCCAAACTGATCATTGGCCACTTAAAGTAATGTTTTCTTTTGAAAAAAGATTATTATTGGCCACCCAAAACTTTTCGAGTTCGTTATTAATTAAACAAAAGAAAAATTAATTTTGTCATATTACATGCATGTTAAAAATCTAATTTCTAGTTGATATGGAAGGGTAAATGGGCAAGTTATGGTTGGGGAATGGGGATTATAGTTAATATTTTTTTAAATATTAAATATTTAATATTTAATAGTTAACTAATTTTGGCCCACGGGTCGGCCCAACCCTAGCCTCGATCAAGCCTCAAGGGCCAGCGACTTGGGCCGGACTTATAAGCCTTAGTTTTAAATGTGTTTAAAAAATTCTAGCCCAAGTCTACCCAAATAGCGGGTCGGGTTAGGCTGGCCTCACAGGCTAAGCCCATTTTGACGACTCTAGAAATAAGGCATGAAATGCGTTATTTATGTTTTTCCTCTCTCTTAGACAACTTAACATACCTATTTTTAAGGTGATTGTCGTTACTGCATTCATGAATACATGGCGCGAATATATGTGAATACATGCGCATACAGCTGGACTGCCCTGATTTTAGGCCTTTTTTTACTGTTGTATTCATGAATACATCAGTGCGAATACATGTGAATATATGTGCGTACAGCTAGACTGCCCTAATTTTAGACTTTTTTTGATGTTGTATTCATGAATACATGGCGCGAACACATGTGAATACATGCGCGTACAACTGGACTGCCTGATTTTAGGCGCTTTTTATTGTTGTATTCATGAATACAGCAGCGCGAATATATGTGAATACATGCGCGTACAGCTGGACTGCCCTAATTTTAGGCGCCTTTTGATGTTGTATACAACGACGCGAATATAGCGAATACATTACTGTAATAACTGAATAGTAGCTATATGAAGTAATTATGTATATGGTAGCTATTGAAAGTTAATAGCCACTAAACAATAGTAGTTTCTAAAATTCCTTTAACTTTTTCTAGGTTATCACATGATTTTATTTTTTGAACAGAAAAGGTTCAAAAATACCCATGAACTATGATTTTTGGATTAAAAATACCCCTCTTCCACCTATTGAATTAAAAAGGCCCACAATATTTTTTCTGTGTATTAAAACTGCCCTTCAATTTAATAGAGCTGATGTGGGTCTTCAAGTGAGTTACGTGGCACAGTGTTATTGGTCCAGCTGTGTCACGGCCCAAAAATCCATTAAGGTCGTGATGGCGTCGGACACCACAATCAGTCGTTAGTTAATTAATTAAGTTCCTATTTTATTATTTTGAAATTGTTACTTTTCATTTCATTATATAATAATCAATAAAATTTACTAAGTAAATAACGAAGTTTTAACAATTCATTTAACAAATACATCCCAAGGTCATCCCAGAACCCGGTGTCACAAGTGCATGAACAATTTCTAAGAAAAATCAAACGAAATACAATAATCGCCCAGAATACAAATGGGACAGTAAAGAAAGTACAACTCAATACTCTGAAGGAGACTCTGCTGGTTGCGGGTCGTCTCGAGAGGTGCAGCTCACCTAAGTCCCCATATCAACCATGCCACGGTGCCAAGCGGTGCCACTAGATATATATGTACCTGTGCAACAAAATGCACAGCAAGTGTAGCATGAGTACGAACGTGTACCCAATAAGTATCCCGCCTAACCTCGAAGAGGTAGTGATGAGAGGTCGACTTTGAAACTTACTAGAGGTCAAATTAATATAATCAGCAGGAAAGGACAATTTCTTCCATAAATTATAAATCCCAATTTCCGTCATCTCAGTTAACCACTCATTTCTTAAGACAATTTGACAGTTCAAATCATAGATGGTATCCAACAAATATCATGCGCAGGAAATGCCGAGGGTCGAACGGCCCGGACCAACATAAATATAAATTGTGCACTGCCGAAGGGTCGAACGGCGCGAACCATAAATGCATATATTAACCTGTCGTGGCGCACGTCCCGCTCCCATGAGAGTAGTGGAAGAAATCACCCTGCTCGCGGAATATAAATTGCAAAGCGGTCACACATAATCATACATATTCAACAGTCCACCCCGACTACATCGGGAAAACAAGTACCCAAGAAAATGACAATTTCTCTTTTAATGGTCACGAAGATAGTATTTAAATCTTTTCTAGAAATTCGTTTGCCAAGATCGTTAAGGTTTAAACATCTTTAAATTGATCAGTAAAGTTACAAGTACGGCAAATAAAACATGTTTTTGGGTCCTAGACTACCCGGACATAAGCATAATAGTAGCTACGCATGGACTCTCATCACCTCGTACGTACGTAGTCCCCACACACAGTAGCACATATTTAATTATTTCACCTATGGGGGCAATTCCCTCTTAAGAGTTTAGAAAGGAGACTTACCTCGCTCCGAAGATTCACAACCAGCCTCCAAGCCCTTCCGATGACTTACATTGATGCACCACGCCCAAAACTATCCAAATAACAGGAAAATCAATGAAAATATACTCTAATACTTATAACAATTCAATTTATATAAATTTCCAACTCCGCTCGGAAAGTTAACAAAATTTCCCTCAGGCCCACGTGCCCGGATTCCGAAATTTTTCAAAGATAAAGATTTACCCATAACTTTACGAACTCATATATAATTCTCTTTCAATTTCATGCCCAAATTCGTGGTCAAACATCCAAAAAAATACAAATTCTAGGTTTACTCACCAATCCCATAATTTCTACAAATTCCCATGTCCAAATCCGCATATAATCATGTATTTAACTAATAAATGGGAAGAAACCCCTTACCTAGAGTTGCTTGATGAAAATCCCCCCTTGAAGCTTAAAATCGGCCCCCGTGAAAGATTTGAGATAAAAATGAGCCAAAACCCGTTTTAAAAAACTTCACTGACCAGTCCGACCCTTCTATGCAATCGCAGGAACGCCTTTGCAATCGCGAAGGCTAAACTCACTGCCTCCATAATTTCCTCTTCGCGATCGCACTCCCCTCTCTGCGTTCGCATAAGCCAATCCCAGCGTCCTCTTAATTTTCCTCTTCGCGCTCGCACGCCCTTCCCTACGTTCGCATAAGCCGATACCAGCAGCCTCCAAATTTGCATTATGCAATCGCGGACCCTCTCACACAATCGCGTTGAGTAAAAATCTGTTGCACTCACACCAGAAAACCAGCAAATCATCACAAGGCCAGAATCGACCAGTTGAGCATCTGAAACACGTTTGAGGCCCTGGGACCTCAACCAAACCTACCAACCAGTCCTAATACCTCATTCGAACTTAGTCGAGCCTTGAAATCACATCAAACAACATCGAAATCACGAATCGCAACCCGATTCAAGCTTAATGAACTTAGAACTTCAAACTTCTACATTCGATGCCGAAACCTATCAAATCACGTCCGATTGACATCAAATTTTGCACACAAGTCACACTCAACATTACAGACATGTTTCAACTTTTGAAATCGAAATCCGACCCCGATATCAAAATTTACACTTTCGGTTCAATTCCTCAACACCTTCAAATTTTCTATCTTTAGCCAAATGACTCCAAAATGACCTACGGACCTCCGAATTCACTTCTGATCGCACTCCTAACACCAGAATCACCATATGGAGCTATTCCCAGACTCGGAATGCCAAACAGACATCAATAACACTGAAATGCACTTCAACCCTGACTTATAAATTTCTTCCAAAATACTAACTTCCACAATATGCGTTGAAACGCTCCCGGGTCATCCAAAACCCTCTCCAAACATACGCCCAAGTCCGAAATCATCATACGTACCTGTTGGAACCTTCAAATCCTGATTCTGAGGTCGTTTACTCAAAAATCCAATCTTAGTCAATTCTTCCAACTTATAGCTTCTGAAATGAGAACTTTCTTTCCAATTCGACTCCGAACTTCCCGAAATTCAGTTCGAGCACGCCTACAAGTCATAATACCTTAAATGAAGCTGCTCATGGCCTTAAACCTCCAAACGACGCGCTAGAGCTCAAAACGACTGGTCGGGTCGTTACATTCTCTCCCACTTAAGCATATGTTCGTCCTCGAACGTGCTAAGAACTGCTCTGGAGTTATCTGAAATCACCGTTTAACACTTTGTGCACCTACCTGTGCTGCCACTACTCAGCTGAGCGCATTAGCTCGATCAAATCCGAAGATATCTTCTTTTATCCATACAATAAGCTCAGAACCCAGTTCCAACACCCGAAATCCTCTGCCAGGCCTGTTTCCAGTATATGAACACTGAATTAATCACTAAACGAGGTATCAGAATATGATTGCATGACTCTGCTGAATTATCACCATACACTGCATAACTCATCATTTAACCATAACGACATTCCCTGACCTTAATAGCCAAAATTCCACGAATTGGATGCTCCCAATGCACCTCATGACTTATATGTAGGTCCTGCTATAACGCTTACAATACCACCGCAACGGAGGAGATGTGTAGAAATTCATAACCAACTGCAGAGGCAACAAATCATTGAATCTCTCCTCTTGGCTAGAATCATCACCTCATTATGAACCAAATAATGGCATTTGTCCTTTAATATACTTCACATAATCTTATTGCACTGATCCCTGATCCAAAAATCTCGTCTCACCCAGTATGAACTGCTCAGACAACAAGTCACCCCAGACATGACCAACAGTCTCACATGATGCCACAATGCGCCAATAGGCCACAACTCGAACATGATACATAAAGAAATGAGTCAGGAAGGGATTACTCAACTCACGCAACTAATATGGACCTTCCTCAGAAAATAGGAAGCAAAACCCAAGAAAATAAATATGGGGAACCCTACTCAACATCACACTGTTGCGGCGTGCAACCCGATCCAAATAACATATCCGTGGCGGCGTGCCACCCGATCCACACATAAAATTTACATAAGGAGATACACACCGAACTAAATTTCTCATTACCACAAAATATCGAATATCGGTCACAAGCACGCTAAGTGCATAATACCATCCTGGGGAGACTGATAGAACCATACGCTACAAAACTCAAGCACAACTGAGGTGCAATATATAGTCTGAATCTCAAGAGCTATCCTGCTCACACAACATCATCACTACGCGAAATCTCAACACATAGGAAATTATCAAGCCGATTCACATCTCACATGGCACAACATAATATTACATGAAATGGACGAAGATGGAACAACATCTAATGTTCTAATATCCCTCCATGAGAAACGCTATACTGAAATGAACACATCTGACTCATATGGAGCCCATAATCATATTTAAATCCCTCCACAGATCTCAAGCCGATTCTGATCGCATCCAACTAGGCTAATAGCCTTACCTGGGTCCATAATAACCCACTTCTTCTCATAACGCGCAAGAACAACCGTCATAGCCGGAGCAAACTCCCACAATCCACAATTGAATGAACCGAGCGCCCTCCAGGCATAAACTCTCAAACAATCCATCTTACCACATCCTTCATACTTGGTTCAAACCTTCAATCAATTAAGTGACTACATGTCACACTCATACAATCTTCCCGTGGTCACGCTCCCACGACCTTCCACACAAGCTAACAAGTTTGCACATCCACACTATCGACCACAATAATGTTGTAAAGCAATTCAAGATTTCATAACTAGTATGCAAAGCCTCTTTCACAAAACACCGCTCTCAGACAAAAAAACTAAACATCTTTTTTCTTTCGCGCGAGAAGGAAAGCACTTTTGGGGGCTAACGGTACTCCTTTGGATGGTTTAACGTGACTAGCAGACCACGTCGTGCTCAATCAAATAATGGACACTGACTACAATTTGGATTGTCTCCCCGGCTCAATGGAAAGACAACCCCATTCTACACTTCATCAAGACGAAAATCATGCCTTGTCTATTCCTCCAAATACCATTTGCCTTTTCCTCAACCGACCAGCAAAACAACAAATTCAACCGCAGATACCCTTTAGCTAGCACATGCTAAAAAGAACAAGTAAATACCTGTCTTGTGCTTGACTCTATCTGTAAGACATGTGTGTGCAGCCACTTAGTGAGGAGACAAGACCGGAGAGAAGAAATTCTCGCGAATAAGATATAAGACTCAAACTTATCGTATACAACTCTTATCTACGACAGGCTACGCTGAAGACATTACTAGCTTACTCTAAACATTCAAATCCCTTTCCTACTCATCCGAGCTCGTGACATTCTTGCCCACACCGAGCCGCAACCTTGATCCCTACTTCCAAATTTCATTACGTTCACTGCACCTAATATGCCAGTATGCGATATCACAAGAATTTCATCATACCTCCTGGACCACTATTAGGGAAAACACTTCATCATATAAAAACCTTTTACTTAACTCACTTCAGGAGAATCATAACATCACACGAGTGAATTCTCATAATCACAAAACATGCAAATCCTCAAGTAATAGCCTATACTACCATAATCCTTCCGAGATCCACCTACACATAACATGCCATAGTACTTGGATGCCTCCAAATAAAATCAATTGCGGCGGCCATCGGGCACTCGCACGCACCGTCACCAATCATGTGCATAACTAACCACGCTGAAGGAGCTGATCACTGCCACCAATATGCAAATTCCACCATGGCTAACCATCTACCTTTTCCAAATTTTCATTACTCGCGTCATTCCCAAACTCTACTTCTACAGGACATAACTGATTCACCTGTATACCTCCAACTGAGACTGATACGACACCTAGCTGCGCACTCCACTTATCAACAACAGACTTCCCCCACTTTGCTCAAGCCATAAATCAAGATGAGCAATAACTCACAATTCCCATACGCTAACACCGCCACAATACCGCAGTGAGATTCAATTAAACCTTTCATAAGCTCATATAACACGACCCATCTTATACCTTAATCCAATTCGCACCCACCTTAGGAATGATGATAACTCCAAATCAACACATAGCAACTCAATTCACACTCACTTCGAGTGATTCCATTCCACGAGACTACTTTGTCTCTAAGCCCATGAATCGCTTCATGCTCTCCTTGCACGCATATTCACATCTTCGACCGGTATACCCATTCCGATAACCCTTCTACGAACCCGAAGTCATTTTCTCCTTTTTCCTCCAAATGCTACTCTTCACACTGAAGATAACATAGAACACTCCAACCATGTTCTCTTTCTCAAAATTCTGTTGCGAAAGCTCGATTCTTAACCATACAGTGGGCTTGAAATCCTTAGACACCACATTCTAACCTTTGAATCTACTAGGACCGCTGTTGAGAGTCACCCACTCTGGCTTGGTCCCGAATATAATCAACTCAATGGCTTCGCTGGTACCTGAACACCCATCTTGAATAAGCACCCGACTGAATCACTTCCCTTTCAAATTACCTGTGTACTAAGCATAAAAACTGAATCTTTCCAAAGCCTAAACCCGATTCCATAAGACCAACCTTTGCACACATTTATCAAATCCTATGCTCAATTACTACTCATGTTTTCTTTCCTTAGCTGTAATAACCCACTAATATGCCGATGACCAGATTTTTTCGCCAGTAGATACCCATGCAACCCAATCGTAGGTGGTGGAACTCTCGCACTTAGCTTGAAGGCGCTATTACACAAATCTGGAACTCACCAAGAATCTTCCTTCATTGTTGACATGATCCTGCATAACCAACTCGCCAAATTCCTTGAAATCCTTCCGTTAGCATTTCACAAGCACTATGAGTCATTAACCACATTCTCATATCCGACCTCTTGCTGAATAGTCAGTAAAATCCCTCGCAAAAACTCCGCCAACCACGCAACAACTGACCTGCTCACAGAAGATAACCCACCTTTGAAAATTACCAACTGACACCTTCAAACGACGTTGTATTGCACAATCTCTACGACATCAATACCCCATCCTACACCCGTTCTCATTTACCAACTTTACCAGTCCGTCCGCTCCTCATGGACATCTACTAAATGCGCGACAATATCTTCTAATTCACAGCTATGCTGCATCCTTTTTCATATCGAACAACTCCTCTTTGTAGTATCCAATCTTCCGTCGAAATAGTCAATATTTTAATTTAAGCCCGTGGACCCAATCACCATCCACTAAATTTCTCAAATTGCTCCAAACTTCTCCTCAAGATGTGCAACTATCTTACCACAGAACTCATATGATGCGCTGCCACTCTCCCACTTTAGTCAAACTCACTCCTTTAAGCAAATGCTCGAGTTCCGCTTCTTACACCTGGCCTTCTAGAAATTTAACCATTGCCTGACACTTCCCACATGTCTTTCCTCATCGTATGTTGCCCAGTTGTTGCCTCAAATAAATATCATTCTCTGTAGCACTTAAACCAGCAGACCACCACAACTTCATAACTCTCCGAAGATCATCTTCCTTAAGCCGCCTACATTAGAAATACTTAATCAATCCTGAACCACCGCACACCACGATCTTTGACAGCCGCTTCTTCAATACTACTTCACATTACTCTGACCCAATGCAACCGAAGAAAACATAGCACCATCGAACTTAACACATCATATTCGATCAAAGACGACGATGCCACATCACAGATGAAGATTCCACCTCACTTGAAAACACCTAGTCTCATTACTCTATCAACCCGAACCTGATCATTTATAGTCCAACTGTCTTTTCTTCGCCGGAAAATAAAATACTGAAATCTCGGAATCACGCTCCGAGTAGAACTCCTATCAAGTCATTAATTTCCCCTACATCTGGGCAAGCATCCCATCATCATATCAATACCGTGCGATAACCAATCATAAGTATCATAACAACCTGAGCATAGCCTCAAAGCTCTCAGAAACACAACTACTGAGCTGAAACAACATAATATCCTCCCGCAGAGCAATGACAATAGCCCCAACCAACTACGCATGGAAAAACATCACGCATCATATCTGTAGTACCATTACAATTCCTCAAATTCTCGATTTATGGCAAGGGATTCACAACGTGTAAGATTGAGTAAGAAGAAACGTAGGCATAAACCTCAAAGTAATCAAATCGCACGATAAAGAATCAAGAAGTGAAGTACTCCTAACAACCCTGTAGCCTCTCAAAGATAAGTACAGACGTCTCCGTACCGATCCACAAGACTCTACTAGACTTGCTCATGACTCGTGAGACCTAAGGGAACCTAGTGCTCTGATACCACATTGTCACGACCCAAAAATCCATTAAGGTCGTGATGGCGCCGGACACCACAGTCAGGCAAGACAACACTCGTTAGTTAATTAAATTCCTCTTTTATTATTTTGAAATCGTTACTTTTCATTTCATTATATAATAATCAATAAAATTTACTGAGTAAATAATGATGTTTTAACAATTCATTTAACAAATACATCCCAGAACCCGGTGTCACAAGTGCATGAGCAATTTCTAAGAAAAATCAAACGAAATACAATAACCGTCCAGAATACAAATGGGACATTAAAGAAAGTACAACTCAATACTCTGAAGGAGACTCTGCTAGTTGCGGGTCGTCTCGAGAGGTGCATCTCACCTAAGTCCCCATATCAACCATGTCACGGCGCCAAGCGGGGCCACTAGATATATATGTACCTGTGCAACAAAATGCACAACACGTGTAGCATGTGTACGAAAACAACTTGTACCCAGTAAGTATCCCGCCTAACCTCGAAGAGTTAGTGATGAGAGGTCGACTTTGACACTTACTAGAGGTCAAATTAATATAATCAAGTGTGATATCAAACATGGATGTTACTATCAAATAACATATAACAGCAGGAAAGGACGATTTCTTCCATAAATTATAAATCCCAATTTCCGTCATCTCAGTTAACCACTCATATCTTAAGACAATTAAACAGTTCAAATCACAGATGGTATTCAACAAATATCATGCGCAGGAAATGCCGAGGGTCGAACGGCCCGAACCAACATAAACATAAACTGTGCAGTGCCGAAGGGTCGAACGGCGCGAACCATAGATGCATCTATTAACCTGTTGTGGCGCACGGCCCGCTCCCATGAGGATAGTGGAAGAAATCACCCCGCTCGCAGAATATAAATTATGAAGCGGTCACACATAATCATACATATTCAATAGTCCACCCTGACTACATCGGGAAAACAAGTACCCAAGAAAATGACAATTTCTCTTTTAATGGTCATGAAGATAGTATTTAAATCTTTTCTAGAAATTCATTTACCAAGATCGTTAAGGTTTAAACATCTTTAAAATTCATCAGTAAAGTTACAGGTATGGCAAATAAAACATGCTTTTGGGTCCTAGACTACCCGGACCTAAGCATAATAGTAGCTACGCACGGACTCTCGTCACCTCGTATGTACATAGCCTCCACATATAGTAGCACATATTTAATTATTTCCCCTATAGAGACAATTCCCTCTTACAAAGTTAGAAAGGAGACTTACCTCGCTCCGAAGATTCATAATCAGCCTCCAAGCCCTTCCGACGACTCACATTGATGCACCACGCCCAAAACTATCCAAATAAAGGGCAAACCAATGAAAATATACTCTAATACTTATAACAATTCAATTTATATAAATTCCCAACTCCGCTCGAAAAGTTGAAAAAATTTCCCTCGAGCCCACGTGCCCGAATTCCGAAATTTTTCGAAGATAAAGATTACCCATAACTTTACGAACTCAAATATATAATTCTCTTTCAATTTCATGCCCAAATTCGTGGCCAAAAATCCAAAAAATACAGAATTCTAGGTTTACTCCCAAATCCTATAATTTCTACAAATTCCCATGTCCAAATCCGCATATAATCATGTATTTAACTAATAAATGGGAAGAAACCCCTTACCTGGAGTTGCTTGATAAAAATCCCCCCTTGAAGCTCTCCAAAATCGGCCCCGTGAAAGATTTGAGATAAAAATGAGTCAAAACCTGTTTTAAAACACTTCACTGCCCAGTTTGACCCTTTTATGCGATTGCAAGAACGCCTTCGCGATCGCGAAGGCTAAACTCACTGCCTCCATAATTTCCTCTTCGCGATCGCACTCCCCTCTCTGCGTTCGCATAAGCCAATCCCAGCGGCCTCCTAATTTTCCTCTTCGTGATCGCATACCCTTCCCTGCGTTCACATAAGCCAATACGAGCAGCCTCCAAATTTGCATTATGTGATCGCAGACCCTCTCACGCGATCGCATTGAGTAAAAATCTGCTGCACTCACACCAGAAAACCAGCAAATCCTCACAAGGCAAGAATCGACCCGTTGAGCATCCGAAATAAGTCCAAGGCCCCCGGGACCTCAACCAAACCTACCAACCAATCCTAATACCTCATTCGAACTTAGTCGAGCCTTGAAATCACATCAAACAATATCGAAATCTCGAATCGTAACCCGATTCAAGCTTAATGAACTTAGAATTTCAAACTTATATATTCGATGCTGAAACCTATCAAATCACGTCCGACTGACCTCAAATTTTGCACACAAGTCACACTCAACATTGCGTACCTGTTCCAACTTTCAGAATCCGACCCCGATATCAAAATTTCCACTTCCAGTTCAATTCCTCAACACCTTCAAATTTTCTATCTTTAGCCAAATGACTCCAAAATGACCTACTGACCTCCGAATTCACTTCCGATCGCGCTCCTAACACCAAAATCACCATACAGAGCTATTCCTAGACTTTGAATCCCAAACGGACATCAATAACACTGAAATGCACTTCAACCTAGACTTATGAAATTTCTTCCAAAATACTAACTTCCACAATATGCGCTGAAACGCTCCCGAGTCATTCAAAACCCGCTCCGAACATACGCCCAAGTCCGAAATCATCATACGAACCTGTTGGAACCTTCAAATCCTGATTCTGAGGTCGTTTACTAAAAAATCCAATCTTAGTCAATTCTTTCAACTTAAGGCTTTCGAAATGAGAACTTTCTTTCCAATTTGACTCCGAACTTCCCAAAATTCAGTTCCGACCACGCCTACAAGTCATAATACCTGAAATGAAGTTGCTCATGGCCTTAAACCTCCAAACGACGCGCTAGAGCTCAAAACGACCGGTCGGGTCGTTACAAGCTAGATTAACTTAACCCATCTTATAATTCGACCCATAATATAATACCCGACCCAAAAGGTTAATACCCGAATACTTATTAAAACAAAACCCACCCAGATTACTCATTCGTCTTTCTGCAGCTACGGCTCCAAAGTTCCGGCCTTTTTATTCCTCTTCTTTCTTTCTTCCTCTTAAATATTCCCTCATCTTTCTCATGCTAGATTCTCTGATTAAAGTAAGTATTTATATTTTTTGGTGTGTAAAGTTCTGGGGTTTTGAAATTTTTGGTAACTATAAAATATGTTATTTTTGTTTGACTTTTATCTATTAAAAAATGGAGTCTTTGAATATTTTTAGGTTTTGTTTATAGTTTATTGTATGTAAAAGCTATAAAAATTATGGTGGTGGGGTTTTTATTTCAATACATTATCGTCCATTGTTTGTCTTATGCCATTGATTCTTGCATATATTAATGCTTTGAATATAACTTAACGTGCTTTCTTTTTTATGTTTTACGTCGCATGTGTTCTTTGCAGAATGATTGAAAAAATAGATTTGATTTTTAATTATGGGGGTCAGTGGGTGAGAAAATCACAGCCAGTATATAGTAAAAAACTTATTCACGTGTGGAGAAGTTACGAGCAGATTTTGTCTTACATTGATATTTATAAAGAATTCATGAGTGAGAAGTTAGGATTTATTGAGGTGAAGCAACTTTTAGTGATTGGACCATCTGGTATATATTATGTGGTAGTAGGGGATGAAGGTGTTAGAGCTCTCCATAGTTTACTTTCAGATCAATTATATATTTTGAACTTATTTGCGGTAGACAAATATGAAGAAGATATCCTGTCTGTTCCGAATATTCTTCACTTCCATGAGTCTTATAGTGTTAATGTAGAATCCAGAACAGATTGTGATAGTAGTGAGGATTATGTAGATGATAATTCTTTGTCTAGTGAAGAAGATGATATAGAATAAAGGTTGGAAGTATTCAAAAAGCAAAGGGCACTTGGTATCACTGAAAAGCTTGAAGAGTGCAAAGTTTTGGAGAAAGGTATGTTCTTTAAAGACCTAGCTGAAGCTAAACAAGTTATTGGTTTGTATGCTGTTGCAAATAAAAAGGGATTACAGGTAAAAAAAATGATACAGGTAGAGTTACATATGGTTGTGATGAGGGTTGTTTTCTAAGGATACAAGTAAAGTTACATATAGAGTTACAAAAATTGACCCAACTACTGAAATTCATTGGTGGTATTCTAAGGAGACTTACATGTTGGTTTATAAACACGAGCTTCAACTTGTTAGGAGGGAGAGATTTTGGAAAGTAGAGCCACAACATGCCATGGCACCACCAACTTTATCTAAGATGGTTGGTACAAAGGTGAAGAGAATAAGAGAGAAGGGTGGGGCTAGTAATAGGCAAGGGCTATGGTCAACTTCAAGGAGAGGACTTAGAATGAGTTGTGGTTATTGTAGTGCACCAGACCACAATATAAGGAGATGTCCATTGGTAATATGATTTTCTGCATACCAATATTCATTCTCTACTAATTCTTAATTAGTAGCTTAATATTTCAACTTATACAGGTCGAAGACAAGCATAAGAATAACTTCCATGAAGAACAAAACTCCCAATCAGTAGAAGATGCGCACATAATAGTACCTCAAGATACTCAACAATCAGAACTTATTTTCATTCTAATTCCTGGTTTGAATCAAGCCACTAGTCAGCCAACCTGTCAGCATTCCAGTTTTAATAGTGCAAAATTTTATAGGGAAGAAGTTGATTATGATTCTGATCCTACTTTAAGGCCAAAGGTTGTGTCTGAAGCTGGAACTATGCTTCAACAAAGGCTTCAACATAAGCACAATACTGGTGGGATAAGGATCATTAATTTCACCGGAGGTATAACTTGGTGTAAATATGCCAAAACTTTTTCCATATTCTCCAACAAAACTTACTTGGAAAGGAAAGGAAGCAATGACATCTTCATAGTTGGAAACTGTAAAGGGGGAAAAAATTCAGAAACTGAAGGCTCGTTGGGCAAGGGAAAATAGTTCAAATCCGTTGTTTTTAGTCTTTGTGCAATGTGATTAGACATTGGTTGTCATTGTATGTTCTGTTATTTTGTGGTATGAATGGGAGGTTATTAGACAAGTAAATGTTGTGTTAGTGGCATGTTTTTGGTGATATTTACTTGTCTAATATCAATTTATAGGTTTGTCACAATGACTGGTAATTATCTCTTGGCTTATTTTTATAGCTTCTGTTGGTTATGTGATGGTTTACTTAGCAATGTTATTTACATGAGGTTATTGGTAATGTTTCATTTAATGTGGTAGTGATTTTGCTTCTTTAACTTAGGTAAATGTTGATTTTTGTTCTTTGGAATTGGTCAATATAACATCAATTTTAGACAAAAGAGAACAACTTTTTATGATGTTAAAATGCAGATTTTAAAAATAAACACTACAGTTTTTTGTAGTGTTAAAATCTGCTTTTTAACATAAAAAATAACAGCTTTTCAGCTTGATAAAATGCAGATTTTAGGCCAAAACACAATAGCTTTTAATGGTGTTAAAAAGCAGAAAACACAACAGTTTCTAATGTGTTAAAATACAACTATTCAATTATGCTAAAATGCAGAATTTTATCCCAAAAAACAGCAGCTATCCTCTTGCTAAAATGCATGATTTTAATCTAAAAACTCACAACATTTCAAAATCAAAAGCTGCATTGCGTAAAGTACAACATTACATCAGACCAAAAGGACTTTCATTTAAACACCAATCTATATCATTACAAGCAGAAAAATCTGCATTTTAACACCAAAATAACAACATAAGACTACCAAAAACCGGAGTATTACATAGCAGATTTGTACTGCATTTAAAAACCAAAATAACTTCAAAATTATACTAGATAACGATGCATTACATAGCTTCATTCCTAACATCAAACTTACTAGACTACATATTAATAGCCGCTACAAAGCCAAAGAAAATAGTCCAAAACACTAAAAGAAAAAATCTTAAATTTTTCCACTTTAGTCTCCAACTTCGATGATTTTAGCAAATCTGCCAAGTTAATATCCTCCATTTCAGAAACCTATCTTCATTAAATTGTTCTTTCCCTTACAAACAAATAACAAATTAAAATACAAAGGATAAATGGAAGAAAGATGAGGGAATATTGAAGAGGAAGAAAGAAAGAAGAGGAATAAAAAGGTAGGAACTTTGGAGCCTTAGTTGCACGGAGAAGAATGAGTAATTTGGGCGGGTTTTGATTTAATAAGTATTCGGATATTAACCTTTTGGGTCGAGTATTATATTATGGGTAGAATTATAAGATGGGTTAAGTTAATCTAGCTGGACCAATAACACTGTGTCATGTAACTCACTTAAAGATCCACATCAGCTCTATTAAGCTGAAGGGCAGTTTTAATATACGCAAAAAATATTGTGGGCTTTTCTAATCAAATAGGTGGAAGAAGGATATTTTTTACCCAAATCATAGTTCATGGGTATTTTTGAACCTTTTTCGTTTTTTGAAAGATCAAACTTGTTCATATATTGTTGAAAATTGAACAATTTTATTCTTAATTAAACTGTTGATTTAATGTTATCTCGTATTTAAGGTTTTTTTCCCCACTTAATCTCGAATGAAGCTTTATGATCTTGAATGAATTTTTAAATTATAATAAAAAATGAAGGGGTAATTTTCTTTTGGAATTGAAATTTCTTTTCTTTTTTTTCAAAATCTTTTCACTTTTTTTTTCAACATTTGTGTTTGACCATAAAATTTTTAATTTTCACTTGATGATAAATTTTGAAAATTTTTAAAAATTTGAAACTTCGAAAAATTGTGTTTCAAAAGTCACTTAGATCACTCAAAACAACCCAAAATTATATTCATGTCGAAACTCAACTCTAATTTTTAAATATCATTTTCACTTGATTTTTTTTTATTTTTTTCCGAAATTTTATAATTCTTATGTCTAAACGGCCACTAAGTGAACCCATTTCAAGACTTGGTTAATAACACAGCCATATAAAAGTGAGAATAGCATTATTTAATTTTTCATGTCCATAACCTTTTGGAGAGTATAAGGTTTTCGTAAGTCAACTTATCAGTCAAGCTTCGAATTTAGAGCCCGTTTGAATTAGGTGTTGTAAATAACTGATAAGCTTAAAGTACTGTAAATTATTTTTAAGTGCCGAAACTAATTATTTAAATAAATATTTATGTGTTTGGATAGATGTGGTGAAACTAATCATAAATAGTTGATCTGTTTGATAGAAAAATACTGATAAGTTGTTCCTTTATTGAAATTATTATAATACAAAAAATTATAAATTAAAAAATTTCTTTGTAAAAAAAAGATGGACAATGGATGCGGAATGAAAAGAAAATTAAAAAATTTATTTTGAGAAAATTATTTTTTGAATTAAAAAATATTTTTAAGGATAAATTAATAAAAGATTTGATCAAACTAAAAATACTTATAAATTTAAAATTTATGATTTGTGACTAATTTTAACTTATAACCACTTGGTCAAGCGCTCGGTATTTACCAATAGCATAGATAAGTACCAAACGTTATTTACTGCTACAGTTATTTCCCCTTCAAACTTCCTTGGATTTTCTATAATTAATAATAGCAAGTGGTTAGCTTATGCATTTAGATTCTTCTACTCTGTCCTGCTAGTGAATTTAGACTGAAAAAGAAAAAATGAAGTTGGTACCAAGAGAAATAGAGAAATTGATGCTCCATAACGCTGGATTTCTGGCTCAAAAGCGTCTTGCCCGTGCCCTAGCTCTTAATTATACTGAAGCCGTTGCTCTTATTGCAACTCAGGTATCTTTTATGTATATGTATATAATCCAAGACCCATTTTTTATTTCCTGCTTGTTTTAATCAGCCAAAAGAGTTGAATAAACACCACCTTGTAATATTGCTAGTGTTAATTCTACCTGTTGAGTCAACAGTTCTACTTTTGGTGAAAAACTTTCTTTTGCTATTTCAAAGGGAAACTTGGGTTGTTTTGTATTGCACTAAAAGGACCTGAATAGAACAGAATGATGGAGAATTCATATGGCCAACCCCATCCTCTTATAAAAGCATGGGATTTTATGTATTTAAATAAAAAATGAACCACTTTGGGATTGAGCTATAGTTGATGGACAAAAAAGGTTAATTTTGCTATTTCACTTGGGTTGTTTTGTTGTTCTAATGAAACTGAGCTGAATAAAGGAAACTACTTTGGGATTCAGCTATAGTTTGCTGGGGACACAAGAATTCATCTAGTGTGGGGACTATATGATTCGTTTAAATATCCTACATGCATGAAACTTGTAATATTATTTTGAGGGGGTAGGGGGTAGGGTGTGTGTTTGTTTTTGGTACTTATAGAAGCTTATCTGCAATCATGTCTTATGCAGCCAGATTCGTTTTGATGTATTTCATTTTTCACGATGCCAAGGTATTAGAATTTGTCCGTGATGGAGATAAGAGTGTGGCTGAGCTGATGGACGTAGGGAGACAATTACTGGGAAGGTACACTGTACATGAATGGCAGATGCCATATGGTTTACTGACTTATATTAATGAGATCAATGCTACCCTTGATATGTAAAAAGGTCTGATAATATATTGGATTACTGTTTGCAAACAGGGCATTTGCATTGCTTTCTCTATTTTCTAGAGATGTCACCAGGGTAGATAAACACTTAAAATTCCACACATCCTCGTAAGAAAGCAAACAGTGTCAATTGACCCAGGAATATTGTTGGCAGGAAATAGAATAATTTGGGCACAGCAATATCTTAAGCATCGCCATTTGGATTGTTAAGTGAGACAACTTGCATCAAGGGCTTGTTTGGGGTGTATATTTTTGGTTACAGCATATGATGCCCCCTGGCAACAGGAAGTAATAAATTCATGCACCTAGAAAGTGAAGGGATTGAATCAACAAATAAAGAGAGTATCATAAGAAACAGTGCATATGAATCGAGCGCAGGTGAAATCGATATGAGTGGAGCGAAGTGCCTCAAATAATGTAATTGTTTAAATGATTGCATGATGTTGATGGAGATCAATGAGCTTACAATAAACTTTTTTGTTGTCAGGAGACAAGTTCTTCCAACTGTTCCTCATCTCTTGGATACTGTTCAGGTACTACACTTATCCCGTTTTCTCTGTTTTTGCTGATTGACCTTGCCATTGTCCGTCTGCAGTTCAAGGCAGCTGGTGACTATTCAGTGGAAATTTAATTTAGGTAGAGGGGACCTTTCCGGATGGAACAAAACTAATCACCATCCACGATCCTATAGCATGTGAAAATGGAAATCTTGATCTTGCTCTGCACGGTTCTTTCCTTCCTGGTAATCATGTGACACACTGTTTTTAGCATCTTCAACTGTAATTTTTCTTTCATTGGCAAGAAACAAGATTTCACTCTTTGCTATAGAAATAAATATCTTGGAAGAGACACATTTTCTCCATATATTGGTAGAATGAAGGTTATTTTGACTAATACTTGAATTTGGTGGAAGTGTTATTTTACTTGTATGAATAAGGTCCTCTTCATTGAGGTTGATGCTTGCTGGCTCCAACCAAAACTCACACCAAGTGATCCCGATTTGGAATTACACCATCCCAATATCCGTAAGCCACTTTATTCCCCTTCGGGCACCCAAAAGTACTTCAAACCGAAATGTTGTCTTAAGAGCCCTTCAATGAATCTGAAACTGTTCATCCCTCTAATGCTGCATTGCAGAATCAAATAATGATGTAGAAGTACTCGTGACCTATCATTGAACTGAATTTCCAAATGTCAAAGTTAAGCTGTGGATCAAGTTGCCCCAGAGTCTGTTTCTAATTCAATTTGGTGGATAACTCTGTTGTATTCTTGGAGTTTCTATTTGCTGATTCTTCCCTCTGAATTCTTCCACCCACCATTGATGTCTCTGCACCATGGTTTGGGAGGGGCTGGCTGACATCCGGAACAATTTTTACTGTGTAAGAATTCCCTCCTATTGTGTCCAGGAATTTAGTGGTAGCTGTATTAGTTGGCTGTTATGCAAATAAGCATAGTCCTACATGAAATAGGGGTAGTGTAGGTATTATGTAATGTTGTAAATAGGGGTACTTGTATTATAGTTAATATACATGAATAATATATTTTTTCTGTGCTTTCTCACATGGTATCAGAGCAACTAGTGAGAAATCCCCGGTGTGCAATAACCACCGAGTCCGGGACAGTCACCGTGCCTTTTTTCCGGAGGCTGTTTTTTGCGTCATCCCTTCTCCGGTGGCGCGTCAGACCCACGCGCCGGTGCGTGACCATTGTTCCGTCCATTTTTTGGTGAAGAAAATGGTAAAGTTTCTTCAGGACAGTCTTATCGTCTAGTAATTCCGACCAGGCCCATATTGTTATCTTTTTATTCCGAGCACTTTGAGATTTTCTGGCGATTAACTGATTATCCGGCAGCTACAATAATTTTTCCGGCAAATACAGTGTCTCCTTCGTCTGTTTCAGCGAGTTTCAACTGATTCTTTCTGTTATTTGGTAATAATTTTATAGACCTCGCTTCAATCCAATGATGTCGTTGGGAGTTGATGTTTTCGGGTCTAAAAACCCAGGCTCTGGCAGTTCCGGTGTTATGATTACCTCAAAACCTTTAATGGGAAGTTTAAACTACGTAGCTTGAGCTTCGTCTGTCGAGTTGTGGTGTAAAGGTCAAGGTGTTCAGGATTATTTAATCAAAACGTCTAGCGAAGGAGATGAAAAGGACAAAGCACTTTGGGAGAAGATCAATGCTCAGTTATGTAGTATTCTGTGGCGATCTATTGATTCCAAGTTGATGCCCTTGTTTCGTCCATTCCTGACATGTTATTTGGTTTGGGAAAAGGCTCGCACTTTATACACTAGTGACATATCTCGTTTCTATGATGATATCGCGGATGACTTTATAAAGAGACATGAATTAGATATGTCTACTTACTCGGGACAAGTATAGGCAGTCATGGAGGAATTTGAGAAGTTGATGCCGGTTTCTGCTAGTGTTGAAAAGCAACAAAAGCAGCGATAGAAGATGTTTCTAGTTCTTACCCTTGCTGAACTTCCTAATGATCTTGATTTAGTACGCGACCAGATTTTGGCTAGTCCGACTGTCGCCACAGTTGATGAATTATTCTCTCAATTACTTCGACTTGCTGCACAACCAAGTCACCTAGTGATCATCACAGACACTTGACTCCTCTGTTCTCGCATCCCAAACAGTGGACAATCGGGCATCTCAAACTATGGAGAATAAACGAGGAAGAGGTCGTTTTGGAAAATCTAGACCCATCACCCAAGTGTTCTTATTGTCATAAACTTGGGCAAACTCGTGAAGTGTGCTATTCTTTACATGGTCGTCTACCCAAAAATGCTTATGTTGCCCAGATCGCGACTACAAGTAACCATGGATTTTCTTTATCTGAAGGAGATATTATGAGTTCCTTTAATATCGAGCAAGTAAGCAGACATCTCCCCAAGTAGCCTCGGTTGCTCAGACTGATATTTCTGTTGTTGGTAATTCTTTTGGTTGTGTTTCCAGTCTAGTTTTCTTGGACTATGGGTCATGGACTCAGGCGCTTCTTATCATCATATCTCTGGTAATAAATCACTTTTGTCGAATATTGTATATTTACAGTCTCTTCCCACTGTTACTTTAGCCAATGGGTGTCAAACTAAAGCAAAAGGAGTTGGACATGCTAATCCCCAATCTTCTATCACTATATATTCCGTTCTTTATGTCCCTGACTGTCCTTTTAGTCTTGCATCTGTTGGTCGTTTGACTCGTGCCCTCCATTGTGGTGTATATTTTATTGGTGATTCCTTTATTATGTAGGATCGCAGACGGTTGGTACAGGGCGTGAATTAGAAGGCCTTTACTACTTTAACTCACTCAATCCCTCCGCAACATGTCTAGCTACAGATCCTCCAGACCTAATTCACAAACGTTTAGGACATCCGAGTTTATCCAAACTTCAGAAGATGGTGCCTAGTTTGTCTAGTTTATCTACATTAGATTGTGAGTCGTGTCAGCTTGGGAAACATACCCGAGCCTCCTTTTCGCGTAGTGTTGAGAGTCATGCAAAGTCTGTTTTCTCTTTAGTTCATTCTGATATATAGGGTCCTAGTAGAGTCAGTTCAACCTTGGGATTTCGTTATTTTGTTAGTTTTATTGATGATTATTCAAGATGTACTTGACTTTTCTTAATGAAAGATCGTCCTGAGTTGTTTTCTGTATTCCAAAATTTTTTTGCTGAAATCAAAAATCAATTTGGTGTTTCTATTCGCACTTTTCGCAGTGATAATGCCTTAGAATATTTATCCTTTCAGTTTCAGCAGTGTATGACTTCTCAAGGAATTATTCATTAGATATCTTCTCAATGTACACTTCTCGTTGAAACTCGTGTTCCGTTGTGTTTTTGGGACGATGCAGTTCTCACAACTTGTTATTTGATTAATCAGATGTCTTCATCTCCTATCCAGAATCAGATTCCGTATTCATTATTATTTCCCCAGTCACCCTTATACTCTCTTCCCCTCGTGTTTTTGGGAGCACATGTTTCATTCACAACTTAGCCTTTGAGAAAGATAAGTTAGCTCCTCGTACTCTCAAGTGTGTCTTCCTTGGTTATTCTCGTGTTCAGAAGGGATATCGTTGTTACTCACTTGATCCTCGTAGGTACCTTATGTCAGCTGACGTCACATTTTTTGAGTCTAAACCTTTTTTTACCTCTTCTGACTACCATGATATATATGAGTTCTTGCATATACCGACCTTTGAGGAGTTTACTATAGCTCTTCCTCCACCTTCAGCCACAGAAGTTTTACCCATACCTACCGTTGATGAGTCTAGTGTTTCTCCTCCTAGATCCCCAGCACAGGAACACCACTCTTGACTTATCATCGTCGTCCGCGCCCAGCATCAGGCCCAACTGATTCTCGTCCTGCACCTGATCTGCTCCTACTACAGACCACATTTAATCCTAATCCCCATTATGTCGGTTTAAGTTATCATCGTCTGTTATCCTTCATTATGCTTTTATATCTTCTTTGTCCTCTGTTTCCATCCCGAAGTCTACAGGTGAAGCGTTGTCTCATCCAGGATGGCGACATGCTATGATTGACGAGATGTTTTCTTTATATACGAGTGATACTGGGAAGCTTGTTCCTCTTCCTTCAAGTAAATCTACTGTTGGTTCTCGTTGGGTTTATACCGTCAAAGTTGGTTCGGATGGCCAGGTTGATCGGCTTAAGGCCCGTCTTGTTGCCAAAGGATATACTAAGATATTTGGGCTCGATTACAGTGATACTTTCTCTCCTGTGGCTTAAATAACATCAGTCCGACTTTTTCTATCCATGGTTGCTGATCGCTGTTGGCCTCTCTATTAGCTGGACATTAAGAATACTTTTCTTCACGGTGACCTTGAGGATGAAGTTTATATGGAGCAACCACCTGGTTTTGTTGCTCAAGGGGAGTCTCGTGGCCTTGTATGTCACTTGTGCCGGTCTCTTTATGGTCTAAAGCAGTCTCCTCGAGCCTGATTTGGTAAGTTCAGCACAGTTATCCAGGAGCTTGGCATGACTTGTAGTGAAGCTGATCACTCTGTGTTTTATCGACATTTTGCTTCAAGTCTCTGTATTTATTTGGTGGTCTATGTTGACGATATTATTATACTGATAATGATCAGGATGGTATTACCAATCTGAAGCAGCATCTCTTCCAGCACTTCCAAACTAACGATCTAGGCAGATTGAACTACTTTCTAGGTATTGAGGTTGTTCAGTCTAACTCAGGTATTGTTATTTCACAAAGAAAATATGCTTTAAACATTCTTGAGGAGACATGAGTGATGGGTTGCAGATCTGTTGACACTCCGATGGATCCGATAAACTTCTGCCAGGACAGAGGGGAGCCGCTTAGCGATTCTGCAAGATATATGCGGCTGGTTGGTAAATTAAATTATCTCACAGTGACTAGACCCGACATTTCTTTTCCTGTGAGTGTTTTAAGTCAATTTATGGATTCTCCTTGTGATAGTCATCCGCATTCTTCGGTATATAAGATCGGCTCTAGACAAAAGGGTTATTGTTTGAGGATCGAGGTCATTAACAAATCGTTGGATACTCAGTAATTGGGCAGGATCACCTTCTGTAGACGTTCTACGTCTGGATATTGTGTTTTAGTAGGAGGCAATTTGGTGTCTTGAAAGAGGAAGAAACAAATTGTAGTTGCTCGGTCTAATGCAGAAGCAGAATATCGAGCAATGGCTATGGCAACATGTGAGCTACTTTGACAATTGCTCAAGGAGTTGAAATTTGGTGAAATCAGCCAGATGAAACTTGTGTGCGATAATCTAGCTGCCTTCATATTGCATCAAATCCAGTGTTCCATGAGAGAATTAAACACGTTGAGATTGACTGTCACTTCGTCAGAGAAAAGATACTTTCAGGAGAGATTGCTGCAAAGTTTGTGAAGTCGAATGATCAACTTGCAGATATTCTCACCAAGTCCCTCACTGTCCTCGTATTAGTTATACATGTAACAAGCTCGGTACATATGAATTGTATACACCGGCTTGAGGGGGAGTGTTAGTTAATTAGTTGTTATGTAAATAAGTATAGTCCTACATGGAATAGGAGTAGTGTAGGTATTGTGTATTGTTATAAATAGGGGTACTTGTATTATAGTTAATATACATGAATAATATATTTTCCCACGAGAAATAGCTCTTGTGAATAGGTATCTTGCCCCTTTTAGACCCATATGATATTTTATCTAAGCATACTTGTAGCGCTTCATTTGATGGTACCCTTTGTAATTTCTGAGTAAGTTTTGCAATCTAGTGATTTCTCCGGTTAAATCCTGAAATTTCAGGCATATATTTAGCATTAAGCTATACTGGAAGTGAAGCATATTCAATTAGGTTTGCTTTGTTTGAAAGATATCATTTTGCAGTTCCTCCTCTTAACAAGTTTCCGGTGATAGAAGATAGTAAAATTCCTGGTCAGTTCTGCTTTGGAGGTGGGCCGATTGTCCTTAATCCTCACAGGAAGGCGGTAATTCTCAAAGTCACTAACACAGGTGACAGACCAATTCAGGTGCTTCTTTCTGCCCTCCTTCATGCATTACTGCATTGCTCTACTCAGCCCTGTTCACCCACTGCCAATCCCTCAATATGAATAATGAAAAGAAAAATATTATGGAAAAGAGATCAAAGAGAATGGGAGAGAAAGAATTGGGTTATCCTGAGTTTCTGAGTTGAACTGAAGGTATCCTACATGACTTACTTAAATATGGAAGGGAAGATAGCGTAGTTATGCAACATATGTTGCTGAAACAAGTTTCATATTGCTTGACTTATTCAGTTAGTTTTCTGTTTATTAGGTGACTGTAAGCTGGTAACCTCTGGGTCCAGGGGCGGATTTAGGGGGGCAGAAGTCCGAACCCCCTCGCTGGAAAATCATACTGTATATACAAGGTTAAATTTAGCTTTTATGGATATATATATTAGATGTTGCATCCCCTTGACACAACCCTAAAGCTTAGTTTAGTGGTCAAGGGGGACACATTGCAAGTATTTTTTCTTTCCACTGTTTCGAACGGTACATTATGCAGAAAGTGAGTCAAATAAGACTCCTATTGTCTGCCTTCAAATGCGAACTTCTTTTAACGAATTAAGTATAATTTTATTTAATTATTAAAATAGTTGTTTTTGCAATCATCTTTTGTTTATTATTTATTATACATGATATTTTTTTGCCTTTTCTTCATTACAATGCCCTTTTTACTGGCATATTACTTTTTTCTTTTGAAAAAAGATTACTTTAAAACAAACCACCGTATTAGTTTTAATCCAACATAATATGTTAGCATGGTTTTCTACAGATAGTTTAATTTTTGTTTAGATTCAATTTTTTTTATCAATCCGTTTGATATTACATGTTGATATAAAAAAATTTCTGTGAACCCATTCGACGAAATTTTTTACTGTTCATTTCTGTACAATATTGAACCCCCTTGCTAAGAATCCTGGATCCACCACTGCCTGGATCCTTTGCTTTTCTTGTTACCAGTCTATAATGATGCTTCTCTCTTAGAGCTGTAGTACATTCAGTATCCAGATATAAATGAGATTGACTATCGTGGATCTAATTGCTAACATTTCCAGGTTGGCAGCCACTATCACTTCATCGAGGTCAATCCATCCTTGATTTTTGATCGACGGAGAGCGCATTGCATGCGGTTAAATATACCTGCCGGAACAGCTACGAGGTTTGAAGTGAGACTTCTGCCACTTTTAACTTTGAAGCAACACTTTACTTCAAATCTATGTCTTGGCTTTTGCAAGGATAGGAAAAGCAACAAGCATGTTTCTTTCTTCCCGGATATCTCTTCCACCTGTAATATTCACTTTTTGTAATATGGGTGTTAGAAATTTATCTGGAAATTGTGTAGTTAAATAGACCATTCTACTTGAGCATGGTTGTGAATTGGGGTCTTCCGGAACTGGCTAGGGATTGATTTTTGAGAAATTAAGACATTGTGGACATATTGCTTTTGCTCAGGAACACGTACAGGAGTTGGGAAATTTTCATGTTTGTGATTAAGCATCTAGTTAATGAATAGATGAGCTAATCTTTGCTCCACTTGTAACAAATTTGCGGAGAAAAAGATGCTTGTAAGAATAGGATACCTACCTTTCTTAGAGCACATACCTGAGATAATGCCTATAAAGCTAGTACTACTCTGTTCCAATTTATGTGGCGGTGTTTGACTCGGCATGGATTTAAGAAAGAAAGAAAGGTTTTTGGAACTAGTGATCTTAAAACTGTCATTACATGTGGTTATAAAAGTATGCCATAAAATGGAAAATTTTAAAGTTAAATTGTTTCCAAAAATAGGATAGTGGCATTCTTTTTTTAACGGACTAATAAGGAAGTAGTGCCACATAAAATAGAATAGAGGAAATGTATGTTATGGCTTCATTAAATATGTCATTTGAACCTAAAAGCTCCTTGATAAAGAACATGATGAATTAACCTGATATGCCAGGATAAAGTAAGATAAAAAAGGCCTCAATATTCAACTGAAAACTAGTCAAATATTTAATTTACAGACAATTAATAGTATCATCTGAAAAGTAATTCGAGAAGATTCTTGCCGTTCCGGACGTGCTTCTGTTTCCTATATAGATTAGAGCTGAAATAGTCTGCAAGAATTAGCAGTAACCTTTCCATGATTAGATGTTTTTATATTTGTTCATCTCTGGTCATGTCCTTTATTTTTTGAAGTAGTGGTGCTCAAACATGTTAATCAAATTTGACATTTATCTTCTCTTCAATTTCCGCTGTCTCGTGCTCGGAATTGACAAATGTCCATTACTTTTCTAGCCAGGAGAAACAAAAAGTGTTGTTCTTGTTAGGATTGGTGGCAAGCAAGTGATCAGAGGAGGTAATGCAATTGCTGATGGTCCAGTTGATGATGCAAAGGTTATGACTGTAATAGGAGCTCTGACTGAAGGAGGATTTGGCCATTTGGACGAACCAAATGCAAGGTCTAGTAGTATTGTTACATTACCTTTTTTCTCTCGTAACTTTCCTGAAGAATTTGGGTTGCTTAACTAATTTAGCTGCGAAAAGGAATGTCTTAGCTTGAAAAGTGTTATGCAGGGAAGGTGTTGTCGGAGAAGAATCTTGCTTTTCTTTTTCAATGTCTCATGAGGCATATGCCAACATGTATGGCCCCACCTCCGGAGACAGAATACGTTTGGGTGATACTGACCTTTTCGCTGAGATTGAGAAAGACTTTAGTGTCTATGGCGATGAGTGCGTGTTTGGGGGTGGAAAAGTTCTAAGAGATGGAATGGGTCAAGCGTCTGGATATCCTTCAGCAGATTGTTTGGATACTGTTATAACAAATGCTGTAGTGATTGACTATACAGGGATTTTCAAGTGCGATATTGGAATTAAAGATGGTCGTATTTTTTCCCTTTGTAAGGCAGGTAACCCAGATGTCATGGATGGCGATACGATAATTGGGGTAAGTCTGGGAACATTCTGATGTTCAGTAGGCAGAAACCACTAGAATGTGAAGCTAATAATTCCTGATCTTTCAGGTTAACACTGAGGTAATTGCAGGTGAAGGAATGATTGTAACAGCAGGAGCTATAGATTGTCATGTGCACTTTATATGCCCACAGCTGGCGTATGAGGCAATATCAAGTGGTAAAATTTGCAACTTTTAGGAAGTATATTTTTAGAATTCCCTTTGAAATATGCTAATACATGCTTTTTGTATTTTTACATTTTTGTAGCATGTTTATGTAACAACTGTGTGTAGCTAAATGCCTAAATATGTAAATAGTATGATACCCCGTGCTCTTGTAGTGTTCCAGATTTATGTTGCAACCTCCTGTCTTTGGTATGTATCATCACTATCAAACTGAGCAGATTTTATCTGGTTTCAGGTTTTCATTTGGAGACACTCGTCCAATTTGATTGTATGTTGGAGAGAACTGTTGTTTTTTTTCTTCCTTTTTTTGGTGTGGTATGGTCTTAACTCACCTTTAGAAGAGACTTCAATGACTTTGGCAGCTGAAAGTTACTATTCATCTGCTGATAGTCATACTAAGAGCCCGTTTGGACATAAATTTTTTTTTCCTTTTTTTCGAAATCAGTGTTTGTTCATAAAATTTTCAATTTTCACTTGAAGATGCATTTTGGAAATTTTTGAAAATTTGAAAAACTCCAAAAAGTTATTTTTCAAAATTCACTCAAATCACTCACAAAGCTTCAAAAACAACCAAACTGAAATTTATGTCCAAACACAACTCTAAATTTCAAATACCATTTTCACTTGAAAATTTTTTCACCATTTTTTGAAATTTTACAATTCTTATGTCCAAACGCCTACTAAGTATGAGACTAAATGGTACATGATGTTGATTGTCTGATGCTTGACATTTGGGTCTAAGCAAATTATGAGAAGGGTTACTTGTCCGTGGTTTTGGTAGTCCATCCATAAACTGATTTGCTTAACTGATTAAATATTGCCGGAACCACATGCATTTGGATGCAAAGGATCACGTTATCATATGGGTAATCAGATTTGAAAGCTGAAGCAGAAGAGCTTCAATCTAAGCTGTTTATCCAATAGCTGAGACTTAAGCTTGCCTTGTATTGTTATTTAAGTGGCTTAATTTCTATAAAACAAACTTAAGCTATTGTGTTCTTGGAAAGAGGGGTGAAGTGATAAATTGCCAGCGATTGTGTTTAATTTATTCTTGTTTCCTTCTTTATGTTTTGTAGGAATCACTACAATGGTGGGAGGTGGTACAGGACCTGCTCATGGGACACGTGCAACCACTTGTACACCGGGGCCTGTGCATATGGAATTGATGTTGCAGTCAACAGACGAACTTCCTCTAAATTTTGGTTTCACTGGAAAAGTATGCTTATTTGCTCGCTTGTTTTACTGATGAAAAAAAAATGCTTATTTCTGGGATTTACTGTAAAAGATAACTGTGTGTAGCTTCAGATTTTGCGAACGTTCTTTCACTTGCTTGTAAGCTTAAGTGGCATAACCTGCACTTCACAGAGACAAAGAACCAGATGTTCCTACTATTGTGACCACCAATTGGAACAAAAGATCTTTGTTTCTGTGTTCTCTTTGTTGGGCATACACGGATGATTTTATGCTGATTTCTGTAGTGTAACGCATTGGTGGTTTGTCCAACTTGAAGTCCATAAGAAGATGTTCCTATTTTTTTAACAATGTGATATGCATGTTTTCCAGTGCATTTATTTCTTTGTCCAATTGTTTTTCAGGGTAACAGTTCCAAGGTTGAGGGCTTACATGAAATAATCAAAGCTGGAGCAATGGGCCTGAAGCTTCATGAGGACTGGGGAACTACTCCTGCTGCTATAGATATGTGCCTTACTGTTGCAGATCAATATGACATTCAGGTGCTCGTTCCTTTCTGTGTTTGCTGATTTAACTGGGTTTTAAAAGTTAAAAAGTGATTATGATTTCTGAAATGCAGGTCAACATCCATACTGACACCTTGAACGAATCTGGTTTTGTTGAGCATACAATTGCTGCTTTTAAAGGTCGCACCATACATACATACCACAGGTAAACGCTTAATGTACCTGCTCCCCCCAACTCTGAAGGAAAATGGCAAAAAGAAGAAAGAGAGCCAAGAATGATGAATAGAGAAAAAAGGATAGTATAGACTGCTGCTTGCTTATTAGATTAATGAACACGACTCTTCTATCCCATGTTGTAACATGTACTCTGCAGTGAAGGTGCTGGTGGTGGACATGCTCCGGATATCATCAAAGTTTGTGGTGTAAAGAATGTCATTCCCTCATCAACCAATCCCACACGTCCATTCACTTTGAATACTGTGGACGAGCACCTTGACATGCTGGTAACAGAAGCTTATAATAAGGTGAAGTTTCTATGCTCCTGAACAATATATTGACCTGATAGCTCTACATGCAGATGGTATGCCATCATCTTAACAAGGACATCCGAGAGGATGTAGCTTTTGCTGAATCCCGGATTCGAGCTGAAACAATTGCTGCAGAAGACATTTTGCATGATGTGGGAGCAATTAGCATTATATCTTCTGATTCACAAGCCATGGGTCGAATTGGAGAGGTTTTCAGTAGTCTAATTTCCAATTAATTTTTGGATTGAGACATAACATTGCAGGCAAACTCAACCAATTATTAGTTTTCTCGGAATATTTTCTGTTAAGAGCTGGTAAACCGAATGTCTGGTATTTGTATAATCACATCAGCATAATGCAGTAAGCAGCATGTACATCAACGTTCTTAACACCTACCAACCACAACCCAATGTTTTATATATGTTGCTAGAATATTAAGTGAATATGTATCTAGATTCACCTCACCTGAACAAGGAAAATCATACAGAATGTTCTGTAGGGTACTCAGGATATTTTGTACTTAATTGTAGAATATTTACTTATCTTATTAGCATAAGGATTAATTACCTTCCATATTATATGTAGCGTAAGACACTTTTTTTTTTGATGAAGTAAGAGGAATTCATAAAAAGCATCCAGAGGATGCAAGCAAAAGATTACAAGAAAGAGAGAGAGTGTCTGCTAATATACACAAAAAACTATTCTATCACCAGGGAGCGGACACAATCCAAAAGTTTTGAGCCAACTAACAAATTCAGTAAGCATTTTGCTTTGAGTACATTATTAGGAGCTGAGATCCCATCAAAACATCGATAGTTCCTTTCATTCCAGATGCACCAAAACATAGCAGCAGATACCAATTACCAATTATTTTGATGGATTTACCAACTCACAATGAGCACCAACTTTCATATGCTTCCTAGATGCTTTTAGGCTTGAAGCAGGCTAGTCTAAAAATAGAGAAGAACATGTTCCAAATATCATATGCTAGAGGACAATGCACAAAGAGATGTCTTAACACTTTATCTGTATTGCACATGTAGCACATATTCACTGTTGGTAGACTCATTGGGCTGTGTTTGTCTTGTGTGAGGCATGCTTCTTATAAGGTAATCCAGCTAAAACAGATCACCTTAGTAGGCAGTTCTGTTTTCCAAATTAATTTCCATGGTCAATTGTTTATCAGCTCGTTGTGGAGCAGAGGTGTGTATATGCTTTCTTAAACTGTAAATTTCCCCTCCTTAGAATCCCCCCATTCCAGTCTGTCCTTCAACTGAGGGTTGATAGAAGTCCAGCTAGCTTGGCTAGCAATTCCATCAGGTCATTTATTTCCCAATCTTGAAAATGGCTCCTAAATTGAGGGTCCCAAGAGCTATTCTGCCAATATTGTTCTCCAGTGGATTCTCGATTACTTGCCAATTGGTACAAATTTGGGAATTCATCTTTTAGTGCCATTGTAAGTGTTGCACTCCTTAACTTGAGCTTTGAGTTAAGTTGAAACTCATCCCATAAACTAGATATGTGCTTCATGAGGCCTGTACTATCCAGTGATCTGCTATGTTTTGTGCATCAGTTGTTTCTCACACCATATTTTGCATTGATTACTGATTTCCACAATCCAGGATTCTCCATATTATACCTCCAGTGCCATTTCATTAGCATACTCCTGCGTTGTAATGCTGAATCTTTAGCACCCAATCATCCATTGGTGAAATGAGCTTTGGCCATTTAACCAAAGTGAAATTTGTGGTTCTGACTGTTACCTACCCATAAGAAGGCTCTTTTAATTTGAGCTAGTCTCTTCTGCACTTTAACTGGAATTGGGTATAATGACATGACATGAGAAGGAGCCTTGGAGCAACAGTAAAGTTGTTTCCGTATGACTTATAGCTCACGGGTTCGAGTCGTGGAAGCAACCACTAATGCTTGCATTAAGGTAGGCTGTTTACACCACACCTTAGAGGTGTGGTCCTTTCTCGGATTCTGCATGAATGCAGGATGCTTTGTGCACCGAGCTTCCCCGGGAATAATAGCATGAAGCATGTAGAGATACTGTCCAGCACACTATTAAGTGTCAATCTACTAGAGAGGTTCTGCATTTTCCAGGAGGCCAATCTTTTCCCAAACTTCTCAATAACCCCACTCCAGTTTTCTTGTGATTTGTATGAAGCTACCAAAGGGTGACCCACGTATGTAGTGGGGAAGGATCCCACACTACTGCACATTATATTAGATAGCTCTTCCATGAATTGTGCTTTTTGACATGTTCACGTGTAAACCTGGCACAACTTCAATTATCATAAGTGTGAGGTTTAGGTACATTACATGTGATCTCTCTGCCCCACAAAATATAAGGAGAACTTCTTGTACATTGTCATTCAAATCAAGAAGCTACTTTTATTTTACATGGTATCATAGCTAGACCAATTTTGCCCAACGTTGGGCCCCTATATTATATTGTCCATGCTCCAAATATGACAGGGGTGTTAAGTGTACCATATTGGTGGAGGAAATAGGCTGTCTTATATGTTTTGGAAAATCCTCATCTCTTGAGCTAATTTTTGATATTGAGTTAGGCATAAGATCCCTATTTTATTATGGTATCAGAGCAGGTAGATGTCCTAGGTTTGAGTCTCCCAGACATCACTATCAAAAAGAATTTCTATGTGCTTTGATCATCCAAATGAATTGGAACGCACGCCAGGGATAACAAATCATGTTATCGGCATATCTAAAAAGGGCAGCCCGGTGCACTAAGCTCCCGCTACATGTGGGGTTTTGAAAGGGTCGAACCATAAGGGTCTATTGTATGTGGCCTTACCATGCATTTCTGCAAGAGGTGGTTTCCACGGCTTGAATTTCGTGACCTCCTGGTCACATGTTATAGGCATATCTCAGTAAATAAAATTGTGCTTTCTCTAATAGCTTAAGCTTTTAGATGAGACGATCACACACTTTTGAAGGCTTAAAGTTCTAATATGTATCCTGCTATTACGGTTAGGATTTTCCCGGAAAGCAAAATCTATCCTTTCTTTGTTCTTAGTTGATATTAGGCTCATGTCATGATTAAGGTGAAGTGCATATTAAGAAAACTGGAACCTAATTAAGCTTAACAAAAATAATAGAGAATCAGAGGGATCCATCCATGAAGGTGGAATATTGAAAAAGAAGATAATCGAGTAGGTTATATCCTAGACTGAACGTCCTGTAGCTGCCAGAATTTGCCAGGAATCTGCAATTCATTGTCCTTGTGCTAGGAACTTACTAGCAACAAAGTTAGTTTGGTATGAAGGAGAGGAAGCACCATATTGATGTCTCCTTCCAGCTCTCCTAAACTATTTTCTTTAATTTGCCACCTTATAACACTTGCAGCGACTCAAACTGCTTTTCTCCTTTGTAACTTGTCTGTCATCCTCTAATAATAACTTGAGTGTCGCCCTCTTAAAAGTTCAAGGGAGAGATTCAGAAGTATATGATAAAGTTTAACTCTGTCGTTATCTAGGGATATGTGTTTCTGCTATGGGGTGTAAAAATTGGACAGGGGATTGAACTTGGCAGTAGGGAAATTTCTGTTGTTTAGCCAATATGAAAATTGCAATTAACTGAGTAGGCTCAGGTCCTTCTGTTAAGCCTGTAATCAGCTACCACTGTGAGTTAGCACTGAATGTGATTAAGATGAATATATATTTTACACTTTCTACAAAACTTAGCTGTATGATATATATATTGGTCAGATACTTGTCTTACCAGGTGATTAGTAGAACATGGCAGACTGCCCACAAGATGAAGTCATTTAGAGGATCATTGGACATTGATGGGCCAGAAAATGACAATTTCCGGATCAAACGATATGTGGCAAAATACACTATAAATCCTGCAATTGCTAATGGAATCTCTCAATATGTCGGATCAGTTGAGGTCTGTCTTTATCATCAATGTTAATCTCATGAGTTTGTTAAACTGTGTACTGACTGTTTACTTTAGTGACTTTCATTACCAAATTCTATAGTTCTCTAGAGAGATGCTTTAGTGATGTTATGAATTGGAAAATTTTCTTTTGTTACAGCTTTTTATTACCTCCTTTTTAGGGGGTGAGGTGCTTATGATATATGGACTCTTCATTTACCTAGATGTATTGGATGTGTATGACAAGGGTATGGATACTTTGTGTAAGTCCTTCAAAATACACAAACACCTGTAAAACTTTGGACATGACCATGTCAGATCCATATCCGGACCTAATATCCGAGGCTGCGTAACATTTGGGTTCTTTATGGTTTTATTTTTTGGGAGGGGGGAGGGGGAGGACCATGTTAGAAAACTTGAAGCACGTCTAGTTCAACTAATTTTGTAGAAACTTGCATTGTTATAAAGCTATTAGAATCTTGAAAGGTAGTTATTCTCTTCTTGTCATCATAGTGCTGAAGGCATTGTCCTCTGAAAAGTCGAGCACTTCAACTCTCATTGTCATAGATTCCAGTTTTATTTTATTGGATATCTTGCAGGTAGGGAAATTAGCTGATCTTGTGGTGTGGAAACCATCGTTTTTTGGGGCGAAACCAGAAATGGTGATCAAAGGAGGGGTAATAGCTTGGTCAAACATGGGAGACCCGAATGCTAGCATCCCAACTCCTGAACCGGTAACTGTTTTACATTGGAGGACTCTTTTATTCACAATTTTTGCTGTTAACCAACTTTTGAATCTATGTTCTTGCATGCAAGAGATCCAACATTGGACTAATGTTTCTTAAACAACTTCATATTGTATTTCTCTTTTTTGGCTTTCATTTGTGAATCTTGAATTATTGCTTACGGTTTACTAGTAGCCTCTCCCTTTTAGACACTTAATCGGTTTTGTTATCCCCTTGAAATCGGAGCTGTTATCTGCATTTTCATTACTGAAGCAGAAGTTGTTACAGGTGTTAATGAGGCCTATGTTTGGTGCATTTTCCAAGGCTGCAAGTACTAATTCAATTGCTTTTGTCAGCAAGGCATGTCTCTCTCTCTCTATATATATCTCTAAGCCCAAGCGTATGGCCATTTTCTGATATATTTAGGAGTTGAGATTTACTTTATATACACTGGCAATGTAAATTGTATACGCAAAAAGTGTATTTTAACCTGTTACAAGAGGTTTATTACTCTATTTTGTGAGGTACCATATTAGATTAGCTAACTATTGTTGTAGGTAATGTAACCTAATGGTGCAAAATAACTATATACTGCGAGGGAGTAGAAGTTAAATGTAGGAGTTGACGTTGGGACCAACTTGAAGGATGTTCTTTTGGTGGCTTTGCTAGAAGTCTGCCGCTATACGAATATGCACTGAAGAATAGGGGAATCTCTATAACACGTGTACTAACACAACACTCTGTCTCCTGCATTGGATAAACAGGCAGCTCTGGATGCTGGAATAAAACACTCATATGGACTAAATAAGAAGGTGGAAGCTGTAAGTAATGTGAGAAACATAAGTAAACTAGACATGAAGCTCAACGATGCACTTCCTGTCATCAAAGTCGATCCGGAGACATACACGGTGACAGCTGATGAAACAGTTCTCACATGCACGCCAGCTACTACTGTTCCGCTCTCAAGGAACTATTTTCTTTTCTAGTGGTAACTGTTTATACTCCAGTAGCTTTTGGTTGGGCACTTTTGATATGAGATATAACTGAACAGATTTTCGTTTTCTCGACTTGCATGTAATGTTTACGGTTTCAACTGCTTCATCGTTTACTTTTCCCCTTATGTTATACCAAAACTTTTGTAGGTAGTCAACGGAAAATAGTAATTGGGGACGAGGGAACAATGTGGGATAAGAATAGTGGAATTAGAGGTAATGGAAGGGACTTCCTATCTCGGCTTAATGGTACCCAAGTTGTGGTGGAGTCCACGTTGAGGAGCGGGTGCTAAATGGCGGTCTTAGTTGTCTTGATAATGATTCTGACACAGTTGAAAAATATGGTGTTCTTAATATATTATATATATATATATAGAGAGAGATTCGGGTGTGTATTGAGAAATATTTTTTTTTCTAGGAAGATAAGTTCTTTAAAAATCAAGAAAATGGCTTCCCTAAAGAGATTAGGTAAACAAGTTCAATAGATGGCAATCACGCTAATTATGTTCTCCCCACAGCCCCAACACCCCACTCCCACATCAAATCCTAACCCACCCGCTAATTATGTTCTCCCCACACCCCCATTACCCCACTCCCACATCAAATCCTAACCCACCCCCACTATGACTCTACTTCTCTCCTAGAGTTTTTGCATATATTATGTGTAACTGCTCTTAGAATAATATTTTCTACTTATCAAATATGTAAGAACTTTTTTTTCTTTCTAAAAAACATTTTTCGATAAAAAACATTGTCCCCCATCCCAATATCATGCTTCACCAAGTGAAGTATGTCTTGTTTTTTTATCTTTGAGTTATACCCATCTTTCTCCCTCTTCGAGAAGTTATGGACGATGAGTACTTCAGTTTGGTATTTAAGAATTTTAGTGTGGTACTTTGATATTTTACTTATTAATTGTGTATATCAAATACTATACCAAAGTAGTTTGGTATGATTCAGTATATCAAATATACGGCATCAGAGTCGGAGCTAGCTTTATAGGTGCGGTTCGGCCAAATCCAGTCACTTTTGCTTAAACATTGTATTTATATTAAGAAATTCATTGTACATATTTAATTGCGAACCCAGTAACTAAGACGATCTACGGGTTCGAGGTAAATTCAGAACCCATAAACTTTAAATCCTGGCTCCGCTTCCGTACGATATTGTAATCTTTTCCTCCATTGTCATTTCAGTATATCAGTTGTTATTTTTAGTTTTCATAGTACAAACGAGTTAAAAAAATTAAACAAGTTCTTTACAATATTACGCTCAACTTTTTGCACGAGGCTCATACAAGATGTAAACGAATAATCTGGAAGTGTAATAGATGCATCTATCGGTAAGGAGATGGCACCTAATAGAGTGGCTAAGGTTTGTGGAAACATTGACCATCAATTAATATGAAAAACTGGTATCATTGAACGAAAACCTTAAGCAACCAGAATAACTCATATATTCTAAGTCATGAGTGGTAAGGGAAACCAATATAGTATATGTTGGGACAGTATATTTTGGCTTAACGTTATAAGATTATTAGGTTATCTATTAAAAAGTTCGGTATTCCGATTTATCAAAGTACCACAACTTCAAAATTCGTACCGAAATATCGAACTTTTAAAAATTCAAGTTGAATCAATATCGAAGTAACCAAAGAACTAAAATCGAAGTGCCAAATTAATTCAGTTTGTTTTTTTGAACTTTTTGTCCAACCCACGAGAAGTGAATTTAATCAGGGGCAAGTGACATTTAAGTAGGGACTCAAAAGCATATGCAGGATAACTGAAGTGCTTGAGGAGACTTCTAAAAATATTTTAGGGGTAGAAAGATATACAACTTTCTGAAAAAAAAAACAACTAAGCCAAAGAAAAATAAAAATAAATTTTAGTTCTATCTCTTGATCGCACCAAGCATAGCTGTGGAAATCTTGATGGTTGAGCGCTTAAAAAATGATGGGATAAATCTAAAATTTTGTAACGGCTATTGAGTTTTGGCTTTTCATTTCATAATTTGAGACCTAACATAGCATTATTTGATAATTTATGGCTTGTAGGCATGGTTCATTTCGTTATCCGAATAGTCTAGATATGATTTTTTTAAAGAAAACTTGATTTTTGAACTTTAAAATAGTTAGAGTTGATTATGGTCAACATTGTTGATAATCGACCTTGAATCAGTGTTCTGGCAATTTCAGAAGGTTCGTATGATGGTTTTGGACTTGTACACATGTTTGGTTGGGGTGCCGAGTGACCCGAGGCCGTTTCATCGCTTATTGTGAAAAGTAAAAAATAGGAACTTAAGAACTTCAAAATCCTTGAATTTTGATGTGTTATTTTTGGTTCTTGATGTTAATTTGATATTTTGATCTTACGAGCGAGTTCTTATAAGGTTTATATACTTGTGTGGATGTTTGGAGTGGGCTTCGAGAGGCTCGGGTAAGTTTTACGGTGGTTTTCAGCCATTCTTGCACAATATGCAACATTTGATGTGCTGCTGATGCAGTGTGCATAGCGAACGCGGAGCTTGTCTCGCGTTCGCGAATGGTTAATTGGGGTAGGGGTATTTTACTCTAGGTGCGAATGGAAGCTCGCGAACGAGATGGCATAGGATGGAGCTAGCGTTCGCATATGCTGTTGACCAAAAGTGAACATGTAGGCTTGGATGCTTAGGGGCTGGTAGGGCTTTTCTTCATCGCATTCTGGATCGTGAATGCCGAGGCTTGAAGGGCAATAGCGTGAAGAAGCCTTCACGAACATGATGGCTAGTTGGCCATTGATTTCCACGGACACTCCAGTTTCTTTGCGAACGTAAAGAACACCCGACGCCCATGTGTATAAAGGGAAACAAAATCGGGATTTTATGCCACTTTTCACCATATTTGAGACCTAGATCACAGATTGAGGAAATTTTTAAGAGGATTTTTGTCCCAACTTTTAAGGTTAGTAACTGTTACCTAGTTTTGGTTAAGGTTCATAAATTCTCATAGATTTTTATCCTTAAATCTAGTATTTTAAAGTACAGAAATTGGGGTTTCGGAAAAAAAATTTAGAGGGCAATTTTTGGGGATTTAGACCTCGATTTGAAGACCAATCTTGATATAAACCACATATTTAGACTCGTGGGAGAATGGTTAAATGAGAATTGGCCTTAGTTTCGGATTTCGACCATGTGGATCCGGGTTAACTTTTTGTTGACTTTTTCAAATGTGATAAAATTTAAACCTTTTTGATACCAGGATAGTTTCTAAATCTTATTTTGACTTATTTCAACATTATTTGACTAGATTCGAGTTGTTTGAAGGCTTGTTCTAAAGAGAAAGTTGAGTTGGATTATTTCCTTAATAAGAAAAGAGGTAAATATTGTGGTTAACCTTGATTTGAGAAAATTAGGTGTGAATGATCTATTTGCAACGTGTGCTATGTGTTTGGGGCCACGTATCGCAAGGTGACGAGTGAATGTTCATTGTCGTGGTTTAAAGCATGCATGCGGGAGTTAGTTTTTTCATGACTTTACTTATTTCATGCTTTTATTTGTTAAATGCTTCTACTTATTTCATGTTTTTACTCGTTAAATATTTTTATTTGATTCATGCCTTTACCTGCTACATGCTTTTACCTGCTACATCCTTTTACTTGTTACACACTTTTACTTGCTACATGACTTTACTTGTTACATGCCTTATTTGTCACATGTCTTAACTTGTTTCCCGCTTTGTTCTTATATGCGGTATTAAGGGTGTTCAAAACCGAACCGAAACCGAAGCTTAATGGCTTATTAGTATTGGTTTAACAGACGGAGAACAGATTGAAATTTTTTTATTAATGGCTTATCGGTTTGAGGACGGATTATTCAATTTTCTTAACGGATAATCCGTTAACCCGTTAAGTATATATATACAAAATTTTATTTTTATCCATATTATTAAACTCGTTTACTGGTGCTCTCTAAACTTTAGAAGAAAGATTCAATTATTTATTACCAGCGTGGGAGGTTTCATAATAAACAATAGTAATATACAAATAAATAAAAAAGCAATATAAGCACGAACAAACAACTGCTTAATAATTTGAATATTTTGCAGGATGGCAACCAACTTCTTGTTAGGATTGCTAGCAATGTTGACTACTATTATGGCTCAAAAAGAACTGACTGTCAACATCACCATAGTTCACAGTGCCACTGCACGATACATTAAGCAACAGAGAGTAAAGAGAATCACATGCAGACTTCTATGAGTACTAAGTATTTATTTGTTTATGAGACATCAAACAGTGTGCCTCGATGGAAGCCCGCCAACATATCATCTTGATAGAGGATATGGTAGCGGACTTCGCAGCTGAATTATCGAATTGGTTAAGATTGAACTTAACCAAGTTGTGTTTTTATTTTTTAATAGTTTATCATCTTCTTAAACAGTAAAAAATATGTTCAAATGATACTGTTTGAAGGCTTGTTCTAAAGAGAAAGTTGAGTTGGATTATTTCCTTAATAAGAAAAGAGGTAAATATTGTGGTTAACCTTGATTTGAGAAAATTAGGTGTGAATGATCTATTTGCAACGTGTGCTATGTGTTTGGGGCCACGTATCGCAAGGTGACGAGTGAATGTTCATTGTCGTGGTTTAAAGCATGCATGCGGGAGTTAGTTTTTTCATGACTTTACTTATTTCATGCTTTTATTTGTTAAATGCTTCTACTTATTTCATGTTTTTACTCGTTAAATATTTTTATTTGATTCATGCCTTTACCTGCTACATGCTTTTACCTGCTACATCCTTTTACTTGTTACACACTTTTACTTGCTACATGACTTTACTTGTTACATGCCTTATTTGTCACATGTCTTAACTTGTTTCCCGCTTTGTTCTTATATGCGGTATTAAGGGTGTTCAAAACCGAACCGAAACCGAAGCTTAATGGCTTATTAGTATTGGTTTAACAGACGGAGAACAGATTGAATTTTTTTTATTAATGGCTTATCGGTTTGAGGACGGATTATTCAATTTTCTTAACGGATAATCCGTTAACCCGTTAAGTATATATATACAAAATTTATTTTTATCCATATTATTAAACTCGTTTATTGGTGCTCTCTAAACTTTAGAAGAAAGATTCAATTATTTATTACCAGCGTGGGAGGTTTCATAATAAACAATAGTAATATACAAATAAATAAAAAAGCAATATAAGCACGAACAAACAACTGCTTAATAATTTGAATGTTTTGCAGGATGGCAACCAACTTCTTGTTAGCATTGCTAGCAATGTTGACTACTATTATGGCTCAAAAAGAACTGACTGTCAACATCACCATAGTTCACAGTGCCACTGCACGATACATTAAGCAACAAAGAGTAAAGAGAATCACATGCAGACTTCTATGAGTACTAAGTATTTATTTGTTTATGAGACATCAAACAGTGTGCCTCTATGGAAGCCCGCCAACATATCATCTTGATAGAGGATATGGTAGCGGACTTCGCAGCTGAATTATCGAATTGGTTAAGATTGAACTTAACCAAGTTGTGTTTTTATTTTTTAATAGTTTATCATCTTCTTAAACAGTAAAAAATATGTTCAAATGATACTGTTGATGTATTATGTTGTGCACTTCTCAATTCCTTACCATCCACTTGAATGTAGTACGAGAAGATAAAATAAGTATTTGATATCCAATATTTGATTCTATTAATATGGTCTCATGGTGTAATTTAGTTGATATATATGTATGAGAAATGTTGACTACATTGTTGTCTCGGGCATGTACTCCCCAACACTGTGTTGAAGTATGTTAAGTTTTAATCAACTGAAACTAAACCGATAACTCTGATAAGAGCTAAACCGATACCAATCCGTCCGATATCTTATCGGGTGGCTAGCAGATTAATACATTTAAAAAATGATAACCGATAAGTTAAACCGTTAAGAGTAAATAACCGCCTAATTCGCTGGATAAGCAGCCCTATGCGGTATTAGATTTTGTGGGTACTTGATCGTTCACATGTTATTGACCTTGTTTGAGTCTTTGTCGGGATATATGAGTGAGACTAGTTACGGACATCAAATTGCCTACTCCTTGTTAGTGTACATCTTTTCCTTAATGAATAGGTTCCTATTGTTTTTGATAATTTATTATATACCTTCCTATGTCAGGATGGATGGTTAGATGATTCTATATAAATCAATATGCTGGATCGGGTTGCCGCCGCAATAATGTTATAATAAGGATCAGGTTGCTAGCCGCAACAATAGTATGACCATGGGATTTGGTTTCCGCTGCAACGATGCTTTGTGTATTGGATTGGATTGTGCGGCGTAACATATATACTTCATGTTTTGTGTTATTTGTGATTTAGTCCTCATTGTGAGTTTGTAATTATGTTGTTCACAAATATGGTTCTTTCCTACTGTTTTGAGCTGCTGAATAGGGGTTTGGTTGTGTCATTTGATGAACGTGGAGTAATATTTTTGGTTTTGGCCCCATTTATTATTTTTCTCCTTTTGTTAATATTTTTATTAATGTTATCTATATTGTTATTCCTATTGCTTTTAAACTGTACAAGTTATATGCTAAGGGCCTCTTCATTGCCTTGTCACTAATCAAGGTTAGGCTCGATACTTACCGAGTAAATTTGGTCGGTTGTACTCATACTATACTTCTGCACTTCTTGTATACAAGAACAACAACCCAATAGAATTTCACTAGTGGGGTCTGGGGAAGGTAGAGTGTATGAAGACCTTACCCCTACCCTGGAGGGGTAGAGAGGCTATTTCCATGAGACCCTCGTTCAGAGATAAAAGATCCGTAACACCAACAGAAACTAAAAAAAATAATATCAGCAATGTGAGAGACAACCAATAAATGGAAGGGCAATAACACAAATAGTCTGCACTTTTTGTGTAGATTCGGATATTAGTACAAGCGGAGTCCCTAAAGGTGCTTAGCGGATACCAGATAGGCGACTTGAGGTAGAACCACACACTCATCCGCAGGCCGTAGTGTCATCTTTCTACTTCTTCTCTACTATTTATTGTACCAGATAATATTCTATTTTCTGCAGATATGTATTTAGCATTTCTATTAGCTCATGTACTCTGTGGCTCCAAATCTGGGGAGGTTATTTAGACAGTGTTTGTCTTTAGACTTATTTTGTATTTTATTAGAGTTTTACTCTTATTAAATGTTATTACATTGTTAAATGCTATTCTCTTTTCCTTATTTATCATTAAGTGTTGGCTTGACTAGCAAGCAATATTAGGCTCCATCACGGCCCTCCTGGTTGGGATTTTGGGTCGTGAAAGTTGATATCAGAGCACTAGGCTTCTTAGATCTCACGAGTCATGAGTAAGCTTGGTAGAGTCTGAAGGATCGGTGCAGAGACGTCTATACTTATCTTCAAGAGGCTATAGAGCTTTCAGGAAACTTCATTTTGTTTCTTTCTCTATCGTGCGACTTTATTCTATCCTAAAGTTTGAATGTTTACTCTCTTATTCTCTTACAAATAGTGAGGACACACACTTCAGTCGCTATCGAGCAGGAGTTGGAGCCCCAGATTGCAGCCACTACCAGGGGTAGGGGCCTGGTCAGGGGTAAAGATAAAGGCAGAGGCAGAGCTCATCCTAGAGCACATGCAACAACAACTAGAGTCAAGCCTCAGCTAGCTCCGGATGGTGAGTCCACTTCAAGTCGAGCCGGTAGGACAAACTTAGGTCCTAGAGGGGTTCATTGCTACCCCAGTGCATTTTGTACTATGGTTGGACTTATGGAGAGCATGGTTCATGCTAGTGTGCTTCCTATGGTACCATCCCCTTCTCAGTCCAGGGTAGGAGCCCAGACTCTCGCTGCTCACACCCTAGAGCATATGACCCATGTTTATCAGACCCGAGAGTATTACCAGTTGGAGTGGTTCAATCTATTATTGCTGAGCGGCCTGAGGATGGGACCGCAATGTCAGTCGATGCACTGAAGAGGATGGATAAGTTCCAGAAGTTGTTTCTTCCTCACTTCAGCGATGCACCTTTAGAGGATATCTAGGACTTCTTAGACTGTTACCATGAGATTCTGTGAAATTTAGGGCTAGTTGAGTCCAATGGAGTTGACTTCATTATCTTTTAGATTCATAGTTCAGCCAAGAGGTGGTGGCAGACATATGAGATGTGCAGGCCAGCCAGATCACCCCCTCTTACACGGGCTCAATTTTTACAGACTTGGGAAATTTCATCTGACTTACTTAGAGAAATGAGCTACGCAACCACTTTGAGCATCTTCAGTAGGGTGGTATTACAATCACCGAGTATGAGACGAGGCTTGTTGATTTGTCTTGTGATGCAACTATCCTGATCCTACTAAGAGGGAGAAGGTGGGAGGTTTATAGATGGGTTTGCTTATGGTATCATACTTCAGATGGCTAGAGAGGACGAGACTGAGACTTCTTTCACTCAGGAGGTTGAGATTGCTTGAAGGATTGAGCGGATTCGTGGCCAGGGAAGAGAGACGACATCTGATAAGAGGCCTCATCATTTTGGTAGTTTAAGTGGCTCCTCCTTTGGAGGTAGGGGTTCTTTTGGTAGGGGCCATTCTATTAGACCGATTCAATCATCACTCTAAGTTTCTCAGGAATCCATGGTACTTATGGTTCTCGCTCAGGGAGCCATTATTTTTGGATCTCCAGCTCCCATTAGTGCACCTCCGAGACAGAGCCTACAATGGTGATTCGGGTTGTCATGGATAGCCTCAGACCTAACAGCTACATCCAATAAAGGGTTGCTTCGAGTATGGGGATATAGGGCATACTGAAGGCATTTCCTGAGATTGGGGGTAGAGTACAACATTATAACCAAGCCATTATTTCGTCGGTGTACATCACCTTCTCAAGAAGCTAGAGGTGGGGTTAGCTAGCTAGAGGTGGAGGCTATCTAGCTAGGTGTGGAGGCCAGTCGGTGAGAGGTCATCCTAGAGATGGAGGATAGGTTGGTGGGGATTAGCCTTGTTGTTATGCCTTCCCGGGTAGGACTGAGGTGGAGTCATCTGATGTAGTTATTACAGGTAATATCTTACTCTATCATAAAGATGATTTAGTGCTGTTTGATCCGTGTTCTACATATTCTTATGTGCCTTTATAGTTTGCATCACACTTGAGTATGCCTTATGATTCTCTTGATATTCTCGTTTCTATGACTATATCGGTTGGAGATTCTATGGTAGTTGATTGATTGTATCGGTCTTATGTTGTTACTACTAATGCTTTTGATACTATAGTCGATCTCTTATTGTTGTATATGGGGATTTTGAGGTCATTCTCGATATATATTGGTTGTCTTCGTATCACGCTACCTTGGATTGCCACGCCAAGATTGTGACCTTAGGCCAAAGTTGCCTAAATTAGAGTGGAGACGGACCCTAGTTCATTCTACTAGTTATGCGGTTTCATTCTTGAAGGCTCATCACATGGTTGAGAAGGGGTGTTTATCATATTTGGCTTACATTCGAGATTCTAGTGCAATTTGAGGGTCTATCGAAAATATCTTCTCAATCTTCATAAGGTATGGGTAAGGTCTGCGTACACACTACCCTCCCCAGACCCCACTTATGGGTATTACACTGGGTTTGTTGTTGTTATTCAAGATTCTAGTGCAGAGGTTCCTTTTATGGCTTCAATACCAGTTGTAAGAGAGTTTTTGGAGGTGTATCATGTGGATTTACCTAGCATGCCACCTGATAGGGATATTGACTTTTGCATTGACTTGGTTCTGGTTACCCAACCTATTTCTATTCTTCCGTATCATATGGATCCAACTGGTTGAAGGAATTGAAGGAGAAGTTGCAAGTTTGCTTTATAAAAGATTCATTAGACCAAGTGTTTCTCCTTGGGGTGCCGCGATGTTGTTTGTGAAGAAGAAGCATGGTTCTATGAGAATGTGCATTGATTATTGGTAGTTGAGATTAGGCTATCATCAGGTGAAGATTAGAGCTTCAGATGTCCGTAAGACAACTTTTAGGACTCGCTAAGGTCATTATGAGTTCTTGGTAATGTCATTTGGTTTGACTAATGCTCCAGCGACTTTTATGGATTTAATGAATCAAGTGTTCAAGTCTTACTTGAATTCTTTTATGATTGTGTTCATTGATGATATTCTAGTTTACTCTTGTAGTAGAGAGAAGCATGAGCAATACTTGCGGGTTGTATTTCAGGTTTTGAAGGATAGTCAGCTTTGTGCCAAGTTTTCAAGGTATGAGTTCTGGTTGGACTCAGTTTCATTCTTGGGCCATGTTGTGTCTAGTGATGGTATCAAGGTTGATCCTAAGAAGATTGAGGCGATTCAGAATTAGCCTAAACCTACTTCAGCTACAGAGATTCGAAGTTTCTTGAGTTTGGTGGGCTATTATCGCCGCTTTGTTGTGGGATTTTCATCTATTGTAGATCCATTGACCAAGCTAACCCGGAATGGTGCTCCTTCCATATGGTCTAATAAGTGTAAGAACAACTATTAGGAACTCAAGGTTGCTTTGACTACAACTCCAGTGTTGGTGTTGCCCATAGGTATAGGGCCATATACCATTGATTTTGATGCTTCACGCATGGGAAGGTACACTTTTGATGAAGGATGGTTATGTGATTGCTTACGCATCTCGACAGTGGAAGACACATGAGAAGAACTATTCTGTGCATGATTTGGAGTTGGCAGCTATTGTGCACGTGCTCAAGATTTAGAGGCACTACTTTTATGGCATGTCATGTGAGGTTTACACTAATCATCGGAGTCTCCAACATTTGTTCAAGAAGAAGGATTGGAATTGGAGACATCATAGATGGTTGGAGTTGTTGAAAGACTTTGATATCATTATATTGTGTCATCCGGGGAAGGCTACTATGGTGGCTGACGCCATGAGTAGGAAGGAAGAATTTGGGTAGTTTGGCATTTATACCAGCTATAGAGAGGCCATTGTCTACGGATGCTCAAGACTTGGCTAACAAATTCGTGAGGTTGGATATTTCTGAGCCTAGTAGGGCTCTCGCTTGTGTTGTAGGGCAACCGTCTTTGTCGGAGCGCATCAAGGCTCGCCAGTTTGATGATTCTCACTTGTTGGTGTTGAAGAAGCAGTAGGGTGGTGCTAAGAAGGTTGTGATTGGAGATGACGGTGTTACGTGGCTTCAGGGTTGGATTTGTGTTTTGAATATTGATGGTCTGAGAGAGTTGATACTTGAGGAGGCTTGATCACGCTCAACTATGTCTTATAGAAAGACTAAACGGGCGCTGCAAATATAATCTGGGGTATTATGCCCAGAGTCGATCCCACAGGGAATAGACGTATCAACTAAGTCTTTAAAATACTACTGGTACTTATTCAATTTTCTCAATACTTTTGAATATAATTTGGTGAGGTTTACTAAATCTAATAACAAAATAATAAACTAGTAATTGACTAACAATATAGTGTAAACAATGATAATNTCACTTAAACCCGTCAAAACTCGGTTTTTCGCCGAACTGGGGACACTGGGGTTTGGACCCAAAGACCTGGCTAACGCCAGGGTAGGGCTGGCGTTTCAGCCCTAACGCCTGGCTAACGCCAGGGTAGGGCTGGCGTTTCAGCCCTAACGCCTGGCTAACGCCAGGGTAGGGCTGGCTGTTTGGCTCTGTCGCCCGGCTATCGCCCGAGTGTCTCCTTTCGCGTATTTTTTGACGTATTTGCATCCTTTTAGCTCCATTTCCATCTCCACTTTACCTACACATGAAATAAACTCCATTAAGCACATAACAAGTGTAATTTTATCATTAATGCGCATAAAATGTAAGGTATATCACATGTTAAACTATGCAATTTAGTCTCGCATCAAGGCTCATTGCTCACGGTATTCTATTCATCCAGGTATCACGAAAATATATCGTGACTTGAAATAGCATTGTTGGTGGCAGAAAATGAAAAGTGACATTAGTGGGCATGTTTCCCGGTCCTTGTCCAGGGAGTCCAGATATGATTTTTCAAAGAAAGCTTGATTTTTGAACTTTAAAATGGTTAAAATTGACCACGATCAATATTGTTGGTAAACGACCTCGGATTGGTGTATTGACGATTACTGTAGGTTTGTATGATAATTTTTTACTTGTACGCATATTTGGTTGGGGTCTAGGGTGACCCCGAGGCTGTTTCAGTGGTTACTGTGAAAAGTTAAAAATTTGAACTTAAGAACTTTGAAATCTTTGAGTTTTGATGTGTGATTCTTGGTTTTTGATGTTAAATTGATATTTTAGGCTTACTAGCGAGTTCATTTGAGGTTTATATACTTGTGTATGTTTGGAGCGGGCACCCAGGAGCTTGGCTGAGTTTCAAGGTGATTTCCAGCCATTCTCTCACAATATGCAATAGCTGATGTGCTGCTGGTGTCGTGTGCATCGCAAATGTGGAGCTCTCGCGTTCGCGAAGGGTTAATATCACAACCCAAAACCACTGATCGATCGTGATGGCACCTAATTCACTTTCTAGGTAAGCTGAACATAATAAAAATGGAACAAGATAACAAAAATAACGGAAGTAGTACAAGTCTAAAGCCAATAACATAAATAACCACATCGATATGTAAGAATCCCCCAAAACTGGTATACATAGTCATGAGCTCTAACATAGAAGTACAAGTCTGAAATACAGAAGGAAAAGACTGCCTGAATGAAGTAACAATACAGAAATGAAAAGAGATGCCAAACACTGCGGTCAAGATGTAGTTTTATCTCGTCTCTCGAAGAGAGTCAGAAAACCATAGCTACTCACGGCTCAGTAAACACCTAGATCTGTTAATAAAATGCACAGTATAGTATGAGTACAAACAACCCCATGTACTCAACAAGTATTATAACTAATCTCAGCGAGGTAATAGAGGCAAGAATTATCAATCATACTCGCTAATAACATGTTCAGTTCTTAAATCTCACAAGTACACAACAATCATATTATCAATTCATAAATCACAGATAAAGCCATCTCGATGCACAATGATAGCATAACATGCTATGCTTCAGTTAACAATCCAGCATATAGAGAAGATATGCAAAACAAGGCATGTATACATTCTTAATCTAGCATATAGAGAAGTATGTGAACAAAACTTGTATACATCCATGGAAATTGCTAGTAGAGAAGAAATGCAATAACCAAAACACACACTGGCGAGTTTTCCTTCCTCATACTGCGTGTACACCATCAAGAGTGAAACATGAGAGGATGGCCCTAGGGGGAAGATCCTTATCCACACACTGCATGGACAACTCACGTGCCATATATTTAATCACCGCACAGACAACTCACGTGCTAACATAACTCAGATCCGCATTTTCACTCACGTGCTATCAGCCTAGTCCATATCACACAAAAAATCATATACCTTATACACGTACATGAACAATATCGAATTACATACTCATACTGATATAAGTAACACGCTAAGGTGTAGGCATGTGCAAAGTGTACTATCATAGTTTAAATCAGGCGATTACACCAAAAGAATACCCATTAACATATTTGACCAGGAGATCAATCAACAATAGTCTAAAATGTGATTCAATTAGTTCACAAAGGGAGTACAACATAAGAAAACATGATAACATGAAGCTTAGAAATCAATAAAAAGCATAAAATAGCCTAATCTCTATCCCGAGCATGAATTATACCCTGGTGCACGCACATGGGCTCAACCCCCCTCATATGTGCGCTAACCATAGCACGTAGCTATCACTAATAACTCAGGCAACTAGTGCCTAAACCAAGTTTAGGCAAGATACTTAGCTCAAGCAAGCTAAATCAATACTCTAAGAATCCCATCCTGTGTGAATCAACCTCGGACGACTCGAATCTAGCCAAAATAACTTAATAATATCAATAGAAGCCATAGAAAATTACCCCCAAACAATAAAGCTATGATCTTGATACAAATATGCATATTCAACCCAAAAAGTCAACCCTGGGCTCGTATCCCAGAACCCAAAAAATGCACAAATTTTGAACACTCATTCCAATACGATTTCAACCATACAAGTTTCATCCATTTTCGATTCCAAATCGGGGTTCAAATCTCAAATTTACACTTTACATAATTTTTTATCAAAATCCCAATTTTTTTCATTTAGATTCATCATTTAAATGATAAAATCAAGTTTGGAGTCATGGATAATAACCAAATCCTAGTAAAAAAAACTTGACCCAATCCAAATCGTGAAAATCTCCTAAAAATTGCCCAAATCCGAGCTCCCAATCTTAAATGTGATAAAATGACTAAAACCCTCAAAGTAGAGTACTTAAGTGACTTCCCAGCGATACCCTTCGCAATCAGGGGACCTACTTCGCGATTGCAAAGGCCAAGTCCTTGACCAGCTGCTGCCCCTTCTCCCTAATATGCTTAAGCTGCTTACGTGAACGCGGTAGCATGCATGCAAATGCGATGACCAAACACATGCCATCCCCAGATGGCCTTCTTCCTCCATGCGAACGTGACACCCCAGGCCGCGAACGCGAAGGCCACTGCCCTCATGCTCCGCGAACGCGAATAGAAACCATCACCTGCCACTAAAACACTGCCCGCGATCGCAATACATCACTCTCGATCTCGAAGCACACTAGAACATCAGAAAACCAACAGTTCCAAAATAAAGGAAAATTGTTAGAAACCCACCCGAAACACATTCGAGGCACTCGGGACCCCGTCCAATCGTACCAACCAATCTAAAAAATAACACAGATATATAAGAGGACTCAAATCATATAAAATAACATCGAAATCATGAATCACACCTCAATTCAATCCTAAGAATCTAATAAACTTCCAACTTTCCAAAACCCATGCTGAACCATACATATTTAATCAACTCGGAATGACCTCAAGTTTTTCATACAAATCCCAAATGACACAATGGACCAATTCCAACTCTTAGAACCACAATCTGAACCCAATATCATGAAAGTCAGCTCTCAATCAAACATATGAACCTTTCAAAATTTCAAGTTTCCAACTTTCGCCAAATAGAATCAAATCAACCTAGGAACCTCCAAATCCAAATCCAGACATATGCCTAAGTCCAACATCACTATATGAACCTACTGGAATATCAAAACATCAGTCTGGGGTCGTCTACACAAAAGTCAAACTTCGGTTAACCCTCACAACTTAAGCTTCCAACCTTGGGACTAAGTGTCCTAATTTAATTCAAAACTTCCTTGAAACAAAACCAACCGCCCCCGCAAGTTACATAAATACACATATGTAAAGCATCAAATAGGCTAAACGTGCTAAGATACACAAAATAACCAGCCGGATTGTTATAGTTAATTAGGGCAGGAGTGCTTTACTCTGCACGAATGTGAAGGCAAGCTCACGAGCGTGATGGCGTAGGGTGGAGCTGGCTTTGTGAACATGGTTGTCATAATGCGAATGCATAGCGGGTGCTTGGGGATGGTAAGGTTTTTCTTCTCGCGAACGCGACCACAAGATTGCAAACCTGGAGGCTTGGGGGTTGAAGCCTTTGCAAATGCGAAGAAGCTTTCGCGAACGCGATGGATAGCTGGCCATTGCCTTTAAAAACACGACAGGTGCTTCACGAATGTGATGAAAATCGGGATTAAGGCACTTTTTACAATTTTTAAGACCTAGATCACTGAATTAGGAGATTTTAAGAGGATTTTCATCCCAACTTCTAAGATTAGTAATTTCTACCTAGTTTTGATTTATTCTCATGAATTCCCATAGATTTTTATCCCTAAATCTAATATTTTAAATGTAAAAATTGGGATTTTGGGGAAAAAAATTATGAGGGCTAATTTTGGGGATTTAAACCTCGACTTGAGGTCCAATATTGATACAAATCAAATATTTGAACTCGGGGCAGAATAAGTAAATGAGAATTTGTCCTAATTTCAGATTTGAGCATGTGGGCCCATGTTGACTTTTTCAAATATGATAAAGATTGAACCTTTTTGATACTAGGATAGTTTTTAAAGCTTGTTTTGACTTATTTGGGCATTATTTGACTAGATTCGAGTGGTTTGGAAGCTTGTTCTAAAGGGAAAGCTATGTTGGATTATTGAGTGTTTACCGGAAAGATGTAAGTATTGTGTTAACCTTGATTTGCGGGAAATAAGTGTCACGACTCAAACCATGGGCCGCAATGGGCACCATGTACCTTACTCAATCGAGTACCAACATAACATATATATCTTATCGTACTTTCACTGGCAAATGGGCCAAACGGGCCGTCATGGGCTAACCAGAATTAACATAGGGGAATACTCAATATAGGACGACCCAACCTGATATAAAAATTTATACATGTGGCATACGGGCGTGCATGAATTGGAAAATTGGAAATATGTTTCCTTTATAGGCAACTATTGAGTTGCGAAACTGCTTTTAAAGCCTATTCTTTATAATGCCAAAATAATCACTCGTACACTGAACATAGGCCGACAAGGCCATACAGTCCTTCATATACATGAAATATGTCTACAAGCCTCTAAGAGTACATAAACGTCATAAGGACGGGACAGTGCCCCGACATATCAATCAATACATATCTAAATCATACTAACCAAATAAGCAACTCCGGAGCAGATGGAGCGCACCAACATCTTCCGCTGAGCTGATAACCTACTTGGATGACTCTCAACCTATCTATTGGGACCTGCGGGCATGAAACACAATGTCCCTAGGCAAAAGGGACGTCATTACAAATAATGTACCGAGTATGTAAGGAATGAAAATTAGTAAACAATAGACATGAGAGAAACATGGAGTAAAAGACTCAACATGTATATCTGAATAACTCTGTGAATCATTTAATATTATAATGTCATGCATATTCGTAAAAAAATCATACCATGCATGGGTATATGCGTTCATAACATCATCAAGCCTCTGAGGGCATCCCATCATATCATCCCGGCCACTGTAGGCAAATCATCAACGTATACCAGCTGATAAGGTGGTGGTGCATATAAAATGCCGTAACCTTTTCTCATATCCCATATATATATAACACATATATAACACCATCTGGTTATAGGTCAATGTAAGTAAATGCAATGCATGAGAAGTACGTCAATAAAATCTTTCGGAACGTCATAACACCATTATACCTTTGATTAATATCATGAAATAAACTTTATCAACTTACGTATTTTCTGAGACCCATGAACAGATGATAGAATAATATGACACATGGGGAAATCAAGAACATAAGCGTCTCTAGTATTTCTATGAATAGAGTCATTTATGGAAATTGTGCATTTACTCGTTTTATTTGTGTCGTATAGATCATGCCAAAAGAAATAAGGGATAGCCTTAACATAACAGAGCCGGTTCTCCGGACAATCCCTCTAACACACGACAATCGCGAAAAAACACGTGATGGCAAGACTGGAATAGGAAAAATCCGTATGATATTCTTGAGAAAGATTCCACCGTACTCCCTTAAAATTGCAAGATCTCATGTTGCTTTGAATTGTTGAAGATCCTATCTTGCATATGACTTACGTTTGATACTTATGCCTGTAACACACAAACATTTACGTTTTTGAATGCATATCAGAATGGATTTGTGACTTATGTCTCTTAAGAATGGATATGACTCATGATATATGTGTCTTTCCTATATTAAATAGAAATGACCTACATTGTTAAGACTTGCCACCAAACATAGTGACTTATGAGTCACCATTCTTGGATGGGTTTGCTGCCACATGGGAGATATAATTGTTATCCCAATTAATTAAATTTATTATCCACTAACCACTTGATTAACTTGTTAATCTCTCATTAACCAATAATTACATAATTAGGAATTATCTCAAACTACTTAAATACTACTCACTTTTAATACCCTTTGTACACCTTGCTATTATAGTCATGTGGTATCTTCTATGGACTAGTCCATAGATACCGGTACCGGACCGTATTTTATCCCAAATTGACAAACTTTAACGAAACTCATTTTCTTCGATTTGCTTACCCTTTCACCTTCACGAATTTACCTTTCACTTGTGTGAAATAACATAATACTTAAAATCCCAAAATAATCTCATTCCCGAACTTACATCGATTACTTACGACAAAATTTTAACGAATGAGAATACGGGATGTAACATCTCATTTCCGATCTTTCATCAATTTACTTATGGCTTACTTCTACGTACGAAAATGTGGGGTGTAACATCATTTCCCTCTTTTGGAACATTCGTCCTCGAATGTTGGCTGATGTACTTATCGTTTTCATAACATATGTCTTATGAATACTTTAGTACTCCTCTTACCATCTAGGCAACTGTTCTGTGAATGGATCCCAAAGGCCAGGATATTCCCCCCTTTAGGCCTCTTTCTCACACCACAACTTGTGGTCGAAATTCTTCCAATCTCGCATTTGTTGCTACCTTTTGTCATAGATCCGTTTATCCATCCGTATAACCTTAATACCATAACTCTTTACTTTGATTTATCGTTACTGGGGTATGCTACCGAACTCCAGGTTACTTTCGTTGCTTATCCCATATGTATAAATCTAATTCCTTTAATGCTTCCTCATTAGTGTTCATCTTAAGAATGGCGGCCTAATCTCATCTCCTATTTTGTGACTTTTGTTCATCCATTGTTAATTCACCTCAATATTAATCTACAATACACCACTGATAACTTGAAACTTCTTACATCATACCTTGCCACTAAGGCTTACGTTGCATCAAGGAATATTTGAAGTGATTTTCCTGATCCACTTAGGGGTGATATTGTACTTCAATGACCGTATTTTATAGCAACCCAATATGATTCACTTACGTGGGTATTTTAATCTCGTACAATCCCTGAAATCCTCCTCAAATCATTACTCACTCGAAGGTCTAAACGTCAGCCTTTATTCATCACAATTACACCCTCATTGTATTATCAGGGCAACATTCCATCTCTTCTAAATGCTACTAGTCTTAGACTCCTTTGAGTTCATTCAGGCTATACTGAGCTTTCTATAACTTAGAGAAACCATCAGCTCTTGTTGTTTTCATGGGCTTAATCTCGAGGACTTATCCATTCTTGTCACCTTCTCACTCGCCTTTTCTTATCCTTACTCCTGTCTTCCTTAAATCTTGTCGCTCTACCATACTTTAGCTTGCGACCTACACATATCCATTTATACTACTCGCAACCTTCCTTTAACTTGCTTGCACTATAGATTTCCTTGTGTTATTCTGGAACATCAAGTGAGACATCACACCTTCTCTAACTCTTCTTTACTCTCTTAACTAGACCTCTCGATGCGTAGAAACCATAGGCTGGAAGATATTCCACTAACGATGCCACTATCATTCCTGGATATTACATCCTCGCGCTTCTAGCCTTCTATCCGAAGTATGGACTATTCACAACCTTTTGCATTTGAGTATCTCGTACTTTGTTCACCTTTACCTTACTAACTTTAAAGTCTCGCATCATATCTTCTATCTCTTTCATGACCTCCCTTTCACTTAGGTATAACTCACATCCACAACTTGAACTTCTATTGTAATACTTGCACCTCTTTACATGATTCAGTGAGAGTTTCATACTGACTTCTTATGAGGCTGGTACTCTTCTAACTGGATTTATCGTAGAGCCGTTATAGCATATGGTTGTTGTACTATCTCACTTGTACCTCTGATGTTAAGAGTAATTCTGCAGTATTCTCAATCACGATTTCTATAATTTTCTAGGTCCAATAATCAGACTCCTGATTTACTTCGTTGATGTAACTCTTTAGTTTCCTCTTCCTTCTGATCAGCCTTTATGTAGGCTTGAGCTATCTTCCGATCTTCGGCTCATGATATTAGTTATTACTTTAGCCCCTCATGGATGCTATGAAATATTCATGATACAATCTTTTAAAAATTCAATCCTTTGTCTATGACCTGGGCTCAATTCTTTCTTTTAACTTATACCGGAATCTTCTACGGCTGTATTGTCAACATATATGCTGCATGGATAATACTCCAAACTCTTAAGTGCATTCATAACGTAACTAACTCTAGATTATTGATCGAATAATTCCTTTCATTCCTTCCCGACTTTCTTTAATTGCAAGAAATTTCTTTTTCCTGGTCGTTCTGCCACTTGTTGCATGAGTACTTGGCTTATCTTAGTTCCTACGCATACCAGAAATTTCGTGCGACTAATATGATCTTGACCATTACTTTTGGTTTCACTTCCCGCTCATTAGCCACGATAGGTGCCAGACCACTTTCTTATGGAGTACATACAATATTGTAGTGAGACTGCTATTAGAAGACCATTTTTCTTTTAGTTACTATGTTTAGGTTGAAGCTTTATTTCTTTTTTCCTGAACTCGTCTTTCATTGTAGTACTTAGGGAGGACCTTCTGGCTCTTGTAAAGTTACAAGCTTGTTATATTGCTTACCCGACATAATTTTTTATGTTCGTACTTACCTATAATTATCCTTTGTTACTTACCTCCACACTCATGTGCTCGTACGGTTGCTTTTGAACTGAAGTTTTGACTGTCTTCCAGTGGGACTCTCTTTTATTTCCATAACACTCATACGGTATCTTTAACTACCCCAACTCCTATTTGAGTATTTCTCAAGGTCATGATGTCATATCTGTGAGACTGAATTTCCCATGTTGGGGTTCATCCTGTTTATCTTGCACGATCTATTGATTTGTCTGTATCCTCTTGTTTAGCCATAACTAGGCCCTTCCTGAATTAACTATTAACTACTCGTTGGCCCATTCTCATATCAATATTCCGCGTAATTTTTTTGGGGTCATTTCCTTGTCTTAACTTACTTCTCGCACTGGCTCCTTATCTATCAATAACATCTCGGACATGGACCCTTACTTCCTCTCCTTGACGTCCTGTTTGTATAATGTTTTGGTATTGCAGCATACCTGTAGGATTTGGATAATTACAATCTTATCCCTTTCTCAGTCTTATCGTATTCTTCCTTTATTATTCTATAGTTACTACAACCACTTAATTCCGACTTAATGCCACATCACTCCATATTCCCCCCTTTAAGGAAGTGCTAAGATATAGCGCTATGATGATCTACATATAGATGTTTTACCTCATTGGCATCTTTTCACATCATCGATGACTCTTATCCGCCTTGCGGTAATCCTTCTGCACTAAGGATAATAAAATTCCTTACTCACGAGGGTGACCCTTAGTATAACTGGCACACTTAGTCCTTTAAGCTTAACTTTGCTCACATTGCTTGCTTTAGGAAGCGTCTTCCTGAATGACCTTTAAGGGTTATTCTTCTGTGATCCATTCTTTTATCGCCGGAACGCAATCTGAAATTCTCATGGTGCCGACAATTATCAAATTACTTAGTTCCCAACTCAGGTTTAGTTTACCTTTTTCACTAGCCCATACTGATTTCTTATTACTTTGGGGTCTAACTTTTCCTTCTGGTAATCACGTTAGAGTCACGAACTTATTTCTTGAAATTAGGATATGACTTTATGGCCTATACTCTTTTGTTGTCTCAAGGCCTGTCACCTTTCGTCTTTTCCTTCACTTGACTATAGACTATGTAACAGTGTCATCATTTTCATTTTTCTTTTTCTACCGTTGTCATCCAGGTATCACATCTTACTTATAATGCTTCACTAACTCTTTTCTTATTTCCCGCTAACATCTATGTCTATCACTTTATTCGAAAAACTCGAACAAGACATTGTTTTGCTTTTAGCTCCCCTTGCTCCATCCATTGGCTTTTCGAATTGCCTTTATTTCTCTACTAGGGACGAGAGCCACACTAAGATAATATTTATCCCTTCAAGGCTTCCGGTGCCTATCTTTGTGATATTAATATCTGGCTGCATTATAGTAGTGTTCACCATCTGGGTGCCTCACAAGGATATCTATTAGCATATTTGCAATATACTTAGGAAATGTCAACTAACGCAAACAATCCATCCACCATTTTGGGTCTAACCCCAGCCGGATCCTTATATCCGACCTTCTCTTATACTACTTCTGTTAGCTTCCATAGGGCATAAATGAGATGGGTGTGGCCAGTTGTACATACCTTTGTTACAATTGAAGGTAACTCAAAATGCTTATATTTCTCTGCTCGAACCTTCTGCGACAAAAATCACGCTTATGTGGATACCGCTGAGGCCTCAACCATGCGGAAGATCTTTCGCTTCTGCAACATTGCATGTGCAAGGAAAGCTCTGTATTTGCACGCCACTCGCTTCTGCGCCAAACTGACAGTTTATGAGGTCTCGCAGAGGCACCCAAATCTCTGCATTTGTGGACTCCTACCCCAACTATATATTGAACTTCTACGCAACATCGATCGCATTTGCGGTTCTGCACCTGCGCCCAAAGATCCACATTTGCGTCCACACCAGAACTAGACCTGCCAAAATATTCCTAAATGATTCGAAATCAATTTGAAACACACTTGAACCCCTCAATACTCCGTCTGTACATACCAAGAAGTTCCAAAATATAACACTTACCTAATCGAGACTTCAAATCAAACAAAATAACGTCATAACCACAAATTGCACCTCAATTCAAGCTTAATGAACTATGTCGAATTTCCAAATTCCAAACTTACGCCGAACATGTCTAAACAACTCGGAATCACCTCAAATTTTGCACACAAATTCCAAATGACACAACGGACCTATTTCAACTATCAGAACCATAATCCAAACCCGATATCAACAAAGTCAACTCCCGGTCAAACTTATAAACTTTCCAAACCTTCAAATTGTCAACTTTCACCAATTAGAGCCAAAACCTGATAGAAACTTCCAAATATAAATTCGGGCACACTCCCAAGTCCAAAATCACCATCTTGACCTAACGGAACCATCAAAACCCCAATCCAAGTTCAAATACACAAAAGTCAAATTCGGTCATATTTATAGCTTAAAGCTTCTGAAATGAGAATCATTATGCCAAATCAACCCTAAACCCCTCGAAAATAAAAATCGATCATACACACAAGAAATAACACATAATATGAAGTTACTCATGACCTCAAACCACCAAATTGAATGCAAATTCACAAAATGACTGGTCGGGTCATTACTAGAAACACTAATTTATGAATACTCTTCATTAATTAAGGAAGTTTTACATTGCTATTTTGGAGTAAAACATGAGATATTTTAGGGAGGGAAATCCATGTAGATCAATTTAATCACATCGAATATTTGTTAAATTTGAAATGCCTAGAAATTTACACCGTGGTAATTACGGTATATTGAACCTACAAAAGTGTAATGACTTGACCAGTCATTTTGGTTTCTAGATCTCCGTTACCCTAACTAAGAATCCCCATATGTGATATTACTATTTTATGACTTGCAGGGATGGTTGGTTTAGGTTTGGAAGGGTTCGGGTTGAAATCGGAACACTTAGTTCCTTAATAGTGGCCTATGATGGCCAAGTTTGACTTGAATCAACATTTTTAGTAAATGACCTCGCAAGGATTTGATGGTTCAATAGGTTCGTATGATGATTTTGGACTTGGACGTGTGTTCTGATTAGGTTTCGGGTGATCCGGGAACATTTCAGCACTTAATGTTGAAAATTGGTTAATTGAAGGTTTTCTAGTTCTTTGAATTTGGTTTGGAGTAGAATTTGGAGTTATCGAGGTCATATTTCCGTATGGTGATTTATGACTTGTATGCCAAAACTTGGTGTTATTCTGAGCAATGTAAGTATGATTCGGCGCATTCGGTGCTAGTTGAGAAGTTTGAAGTTCATAAGTTGATTCAATTTGGTTTTGAGGTGCGATTCTTAGTTCATTGTTATTTTACATGTTACAAGAGTTCGAGAAGGTCCATATTATGTTTATGGACTTGTTGGTGCATTTGGACGGGTCCCAGGTAGCTCAGGTGTGTTTCGGACCACCCGGACCTAAGCCAAAAATTGCAAAAAATGTTGTTCTGGTTTCCTTCTTCACGAACAAGGAAGGACCCTCGCGTTCGTGATGAAGGATTTGGGGACTGGGTGATGTTGTTATTCGTGTTTGCGAGGTAGGGATGGCATTTGTGGACGCTTGGGACCATGGCCTTCGCATTCGCGGCTGACTCATCCCATTTGCGTAGAAGACTTGGGCGTGGGCCTGGGTAACTCAGTTACCTTTTGCGTTCGCGATTAGAGGCACGTGTTCACGATGAGAGGCAAGATCAGTGCACCGCGTTCGTGAGTGGCTTCTCGCGATCGCGAAGAAGACTTTTCCTGGGTTCGTAAGTTTTGCCTTCACAATTGCGAGGGCTTGTTCGCAATCGCGTAGAAGGCTCATCTGGGCAGTGACTTAATAAAAATTGGGAATTTGGCCATTTTATTCATTTCTCTCATTTGTTGGCCGATTTTAGAGCTTTGTGGAGAGAGGTTCACCTAGATATTGAATGTAGGTAAATACATAGATTATAGGTAGATTTTAACATGTAAAATGTGAAAATGTTAGGAGTTTGTTGAAAAACCTAGATTTTGATAAAAATGAGATTTGACCACGATAATGGTTATAGAATTGAGTAGAAATTATATATTTGTTTTTGTGAGGCTACGAGTAATGATTATTTACAAAAATATCTGGAATCGAGGCATGTGGGCCCGGCGGTGAATTTTAGGAATCTTCCAAATTGGGTTGAGTAATTACCCTAATAGTTAAATTATGAGCTTTTGAGCAATTATTGGTTAGTTTATACAATCTTTGACTACTTTTGGATTGTTCAGTACCAACTTGAGGCTTTTAGAGTGATTTGTGGACCGGAAAGTGGAATTGGAAACGACGTAAGTCTCTTGCCTAACCTTGTAAGAGGGAATTAACCCAATAGGTGTTTAAATTGTTATTTGCTATTATTTGTGGGTGCTACGTATACACGAAGTGATGAGAGTCCCTCCGTAGGTAAAATTCGTGTTATGTCCGAATAGACATAGGCTTTTATTATGCTATTACTTGCACTATTTGAACTCAACTTGCTAGTTTAATTGCTTGTAGTAATAAGAAAAACTTGGTTAAAGATTATGTTAAATTGAGCTTCATTACTTAGATATTTGGCGGAGTGTTTAATTATTGATAGAAATTTATATTCGTTTATGGCTTACCTTGGAGTTGTAAATCCACAATTCGTAATCCGAAGAGTTACCCTATTCCTGTGGATCGGGCCAAATGCCTCGATAACATTTATATATATTATGGGATGCATCCATGAATAGGCCATGCGACCTCGGTAGTGTATGTCCATTATGGATTGGGTCGTACGAACTTGTCATAACTTGTGCGTGTTGTCACTCGGAGTCTGATACTTGATATGTCTTTCGTGACTTGAGAATGTATAAATAAATGTTGGACCCTTACTGGTTGAGATTTGCATGTGATATTTGGGGACTTTTAATTGTTATTTTGTTAAAGGATCATTTAATTTTTGCCTCTTATTCCATTATTGATGTTGTATTTCATTCCTATTAAATATTCGTGTACATTATGTATATTGCCCAATAGTAAGTGTCTCTGTCGACCCCTCGTCACCACTTGTTCGAGGTTAGACTAGACACTTACTGTGTACACATTGTTTACGTGCTCACGCTACACTTTTGTACATATTGTGCAGGTTTTGAGGCAGGTGCATCTAGAGTTCGTCCGGGCTCGTATCCGCATATCTGATGAATTTAGAGATTCTGACCATGTGGTATCAGAGCCAGCCCATCCTTTCGGAGGGAGGAACAGTTTACTAAGTATGTCTGGGTCGTTTCCATCATCCTCTTCCCTAGAAAAAATGAATATGTCTCCTACTCTATATAAAACCTTGTCCAAAAAATATGATTATCCCTATGAAGTCGATATCCTACCCGATGTACAGAAAGTATGTTCCACTGAACTACCCCTCATAAACCCTTACTCAACTTTTGCCAAAAAATCATTTGCACCATGGACCCAAATCCGTTCCTTAGTCCAACACAAACCAAAAGGAGTCAAAGAATAAGTTGCTGCCTCAAAACTTTACCAGCATCCTATTCTTTCTACTCGATAGGAACAATTTATTACCCTCTAAATTCCAGATGATTTTCCCAGACAATGGAGAGATCACGGTTTCACCCATATCCATTTTTGTGCTATCTGAATTGCTCTCACTTATCATGGAAGAAAAGGTCAACCTGTTGTTGCCCGACTTTCTCTTCTAGATACAAGATACTTGGAGTACCAACATGCAAATTTGGGTACTGTAGAAGTTACCTTGAATGCAGGGACAATGTTCATAACTATCTATCAGAATTTTAACATTCCCTTTTAGACCCATAATTAACCGAAGTACTAAAAATCCAAGTCCAAATTCAAGGTGCCTCACAAGCCAAAGATTCTATCCAAGCCACTCTTCAGCACCAAATGGCGTGACGGGTCCAAAATCATGTCATGGATCTATGCCTTCCCGGAGGAGAAAATGCTTTACTCTTGAATATTGATGCTACCAAAGGAAACACCATGTGCACCCAAATATCCAGACAAATTTCCAGAGATGAGCTTGTCAAAATTCTTCCTAATTCCTAGATCACAAATTATGAAAAGTTAAGGGAACGAGAAGAACCTATACAATTTGGTGAACCAACTTTTACAAAAATAAATGACAAAACAGTTTCCATAAGCTTTGACCATTCCCATCTCAAAAAACCCAATAAAACTATCTTTTCTTGCCAAATGATCCAACCCAAAGACACAAACCCCGACCCTGAAAGAAAACTTTTCTGGAATATACAAACTATCATGGAAGAACATGACTAGTGTAAACATTTTGACAAAGACGACAAAAGAGTTTGGTGGTTCTAATGCCCCTTTACAGGACACTGCCCTTGGGATCTCGGCTACGACTGCCAAGACTGTTTTGAAGATCCAAGTGGAGAATATGATGAACACCACCAGCGTCATTGGAAAATATTTGGCCTCAACAAGGCTAAACCAAAATCCAAGAAAAAGGGGAAAACTACAGAAAAGCAATTTCGAGCCAGATATGAAAATAAAGACCCTTCAATTGGCTCATTAAACCGTCCAGGTAAATATGAATTTCTTGTCAGTTACAAACCCCAAGAATGGCCATAATTACCAGAAAATTTCACTCCAACTTGGGAAGACAGTGAAACCACCCCAAAACAAACCGCCATCAGCTCGTAACCCAGAATCCAAAAAGCCGCATGAACCTAAAACTCCATCAACCCAAAAGTTCACACTCCCACAAATATTCATGTTGAGCCCTTCAAGTTCCAGCCATACCCAAGATTTTCCTCACTCCAACCTTTTGAAAAAGAAGGTACTAGCCATGCTCCAAAAATCCCCAAGAAGAACATAGTACTACCTTCTTGAGAAAAACCCCCAACAAGTGACATCGAGGCAACAATGAACTGGCAATCAGAAAATTCCATCTGCCAAAACAAAGTGCTCAATAATATTGGCAACACCATAAAAAACGTGACCCATACACAAAACAAGTTAATGAGCAAAGTGGAAACAATTTAGAAAAAGGTGGAGCAGACATCGTCTCAGCATGCAGGACTAATCAAACCATTGGAGCTAAGATTCAAAAATTTACAATATGAAATTTATCCGCCAGGAACTTCACTTTTCCAGTTCTTCCAACAACAACAAAAGGAAACGATTTCAATCAAGGAACAAATCCAACTTTTGAGAAATTACCGCTTTGAGTCACAAAAAACCCCATTTTTCCCTTCAAAACCTACCTTCTTCCCCATGTCAACACTAGCATATTCCCCACCAAAACTGGACAACACTTTTCTACCTTTCCTACCACCTCACAGAATCCTATCTCTTTCACCCAACCTTCAAAAGAAGAACCTGAATTCGATATTGCAAAAATGGTTTCGGAAAGAAAAGATGCTCTTGCAGCCAAGAAACAAACAAAGAAAAGGCGAGACCAAGGAGAAAGTTCAAAAGGGTCTAACCCAAAAAGTCTGACGATTTCTGATCAGAAAACTCCAGACTTCTATGTCTCCCAACCAAGAAACTTGTTAGAAAGAGATACCACATGGTCAAAATCTCTAAATTCATCAGACGGTGATACAATGGAAGATAGCTCTCAATACATCACTGAATCCACAAAAAATTCTTCTGACGAAGACGATCCCCCAATATTTGTGAGCTAGCCAAGAGACCCAGAAATATCTAAAGTAGAGGAGGATCAAGAAGGCATGATTGATGAACCAATCCCAGAAAGAAGACATGAACCCATGGCGTCAAAACTAGTTGGAACTGGCTTCCACACTTTCACCTTAGATGACGTCAAGGTTTCAAAATGGCCTCAAAGGATCCAAGACTTCTATACTTGGATGGTGACAAAAAATTCGGTGGAACGAGAAAAGTGTATCATCCTGTCAGAACTAACTTCACGGTTCTCAGGAATTCTCAGGGTTTGGTGGAATTCACTTGGGATTCAAGACAAAAATATTTTTCTTACATCCTAGGATTTTTCCTTCAACATCAGAATCCTACATGAAGTTTTCTGCGGAGATACTAGCCAAAGACAGGAGAAAATGCGAAGACAACTCTTTGAGATGAAGTGTGTGTCACTCGACAGAAATGACATTGACAGGCATTTTCAAAAAATGGCGAAGATATACTTTGAAATTGGTGGAGACATCAACCTAAAGCAAGCCTTTGTCTCTTCCCTTCCAAAGATGTTGGCAAGCCGAACCATGACCATCATTAAAGAAAAATTTCAATCAATAACAATCCTACAAGTCAGCTACATCAGGCAAGCTATTTTCGTAGCATTGGAGGACATTTGTACAAAGCGCTCAGCCCGAAAACAAATTATCCAGCACAATCCAGCGCTTTACAAAGCATATCGCAGATTCGATCTAATCACTGGATCAGGATGTTCCTGCCACACGTCTAGGCGGCAGAAAAAATTCAGGAGGTTCAAATGGCGAAGAGTTCCAGATGGAAAACCAAGGTCCAAGAGACGCACAAAATATTTCAGATGTAGAAGGCCAGGAAATTTTCACAAGAAGAATAGATGCTTTATTTGCCACAAGATTGGACATTTCGCAAAAAATGTCCCCAATCGAGAACATCTGTCAAACTCCTTGAAGATATTGAAGATTACACTGGCATTCATCTCGGAAAAGAGGAGGACCTTGAATCCATATTCTTAGTTGATGATGAACCTAGTGAAGAAACTTTATTCTCCCTTGGTATCTATGAAGATCAAGGCAATGAGCACTACCAAATTTCAGAACCAATGATCGAAGCTCGAGAGGAGATCAACACTCTCGTAGTCATTCCTCAAGTAGAACTCAAAGTCTATTCATCCAAATGGGACAAACCAACTCGAGTTATTGCTTTCATCGACACTGGAGCTGCTTCTTCATCATAAATCCTGCAGTTCTCCCTGAAGATCAATGGGTGTCGCACTTTAAGGATTTGAATACTGCATCAAATGGAATCCTGACTACCACCGTCATCACAAAGCATCCGGTCACAATTGAGTTCTTTCCAGGATTGAAATACAGAACCAAGCTGATAGGGTCGGATGTACCATGAAAAGATCTTATTGTTGGACTCGACATTTACACACAACTTAGATATCAACTCCAGATCAAGGCTAACAGGATAGCCTTTAAGAAGCAGTTCAAACCTTATTCTGAGATTCCAAGGCTATTCCAAATCACCAACGACGAACAAATCAAGGAGATTGAGCAAAATCTCATTGAAAACTCATGTGCTGAATCCCACAAGGATTTTATGAAGAAAGGGAAAATCCCGTTATGGAAAAACGAAGAGCTATTCATCAAGCTCCCTTTCAATAAGAATGAAAACATCAATCCAACAAAAGCCAGTCATTCAGGCATGAATCCTGATCATCTTCAGCTCGCAAAGAAAGAATGCAAAGGATTCACAATGGGCATGCAAAGCATTTTATGTCAACAAAAGAGCTGAGTAGACAAGAGGAAAACTCAGGTTAGTCATTAATTACCAGCCACTTAACCATTTCCTCCAAGATGATAAATTCCCTATCCAAAATAAAATCACTCTTTTCTCCCACCTAGCCAAGGCCAAATATTTTTCCAAATTTGATTTAAAATCTGGATTTTGGCAATTGGGAATCCACCTTGAAGAAAGACCCAAAACGGGATTTTGCATCCCCGATCATCACTTCCAATGGAAATTCATGCCCTTCGGGTTGAAAACTGCACCCTCCTTGTTCCAAAAAGCCATGATAAAAATATTATAGCCCATCCTCCATACCTCTTTAGTTTACATTGATGACATCCTATTATTTAGTGATACATTGGAGGAACATGTCAACTTGCTTCGTAAGTTTGAGAAATTAGTAACACACTATGGGATCATGCTTTCAGCAAAAAAGATGGTTCTTGCTCAACAAGAGATTGATTTTCTTGGAATGAATTTTTTCCACGGAGCATACAGTCCAGGACCACATATATGTCAAGAACTACTCAAGTTTCCAGATACCAGCTTCACAACAAAGCAGATCCAACAGTTCTTGGGTATAGTAAATTATGTGAGAGATTTCATCCCGAATATCTCTGCATACATTTCTCCGCTCACAGAATTGCTCAAGAAAAATGCTCTATCATGGGGAAAGAAACAAGATGAAGCAGTTAGCAAAATAAAGGAGATTTCTAAAAATGTCAAGTCCCTCTACATCCCTTCTGACGGTAAGAAGATACTACAAACTGATGCCAGCAACGAATACTGGAATGTCGTTCTATTTGAAGAAAAAGATGGTCTGAGAAAGATATGCGAATATGCTAGCGGAAAATTCAAGGATGCTGAGCAACATTACCACTCCACCTTCAAGGAAATTCTTGCAGTAAAGAATGGAATCAAGAAATTCAATTTTTTCCTGATTCACACAGAATTTATGATAGAAATGGATATGAAGGCCTTCCCAAAGATGATCTAGATAAATGTGAAAATTATTCACAATCCTTAGATTCTCAGATGGGCCCAATGGTTCTCTCCATAAAAGTTTCAAGTCACGCACCTGAAAGGAAAAGATAATATTCTCGCAGATTTTCTGTCCCGGCCGGAAAAATTCTCAAAGAGATTTACCGCAGGAAAACTGAAGTCAAAGCAAAAGCTAATCAGCCACATCTTCATGCTTTCAAATATACCAGGAACAAGTTCATTAAAGCCAACGGATCATCCACCGGAGTTATTCATCCTCATGGATCCCTTTGATCCGTCAATTATTATGGAAAGAAGAACTTATTATGAGCTCCAAGTTTTCCGACAACATGGAGGGTCCATTCTCAAGCCTTATGGGGTCAATCCAGAATATCCATTCTGCCATATATTCACAGCACAAGCCAAGGATTTTCCACAAGAATTATTATTGTTTTTCTAGTACCTACGCCATCAGTACTACATTTTCATGGAATTCAAGTGCAACGTCTTCAAAGATTTTGACAACATTGAACCAGCTCTTAAAGTATTTTTACTATGGTTCAGCCCTAGGAGATATTGGATAAAATGTTTCAACGATTTCTACAACGCAAAGGTATTCATGTTTCATGGGTCAGTGAAAATTATTAAGGGAAAAGTCCAGGCACAAGTAGAGTCGTCATTCTGGTGGAAATTTCCCGTGTCCATTTTATCCATGGAAGAAGAATATAGTGAAGCACAAAGAATTATCTTCCAGCAAAATAGGTGCATCCCGATAGAAATATGGCCAAAATATTGGGCAAGATGGAATTATACCAGCACTCATCCTCACTGGGAAAAAGTCAGAGAAGCAGCAAAGGAATATCAAACTCCGTATGAAATCATCCAGGAAAAAATCTATCATGACATCTCCAGATTAAGGTTGCGGATTACATCCCTCAATCCAAAAGAGAAGGAACATAGAGAAGAAGAACCGTCAAGTTCCAGGCATTACTACACAAGATCTTTGAAAAGATGCCTAGAAGACAAACCGAGAAAATCAATGGAAGATAATCATCCTTGTTAATATCACCATAATCTCACATTACCTGCCAAAAAACCCTAAAAAATTATCTACCCATGCTAAGAAAAAATTCCACATCCTTCCAAACCATCTGGGTCCCACTTTCACATGCTTCCACATGCCTCCACATGCCCCGTCATAAGCAGCACACTATTTTCACATGATTTCACATGTTCCCACAAACTTTCACATGCTAAACCATGTGTATTTCACCCATTTTACATGTTTTCAGCAGTTTTTAGTGGCTTTGCCTAAAGGTGCTTCACATGTAAAAAGGGGCCCACTTGTAGATAGGTTTTCCATGTAAGATAGATTTATTTTAATGTAAGTTTGTCTTGTAATGGCCTCCTAGTCCTATATAAAAGAGGTCTTGTAGTATTTGTAAGATTATCTTGAAACCTTTGTAAATCTTTGTGATATACTACATATGAGTTCCTTCTAAATTTCCTTCTTGTTCTTTCTTTCGAATGGATGGAAAGGTCGGTCCATGTATGAAAATAGAGTAAGAATACTCTAAGAAAGATAGCTTGTTGTAGTCACATGTTTTCTGAGTTATAACAGTTAATTATTCTCGTATCTAAGATATAGTTTGCTTTCTTGGAGCCTCTTGCTTTGTTCTCTGTATTGTGGTATCAGAGCCAACCCATTCTTTCGAAGGGAGGAAAACTTTACTAAATATGTCTGAGTCGTTTCCATCATCCTCTTCCCTAGCAAAAATGAATATGTCTCCTACTTTATATAAAACCTTGTCCAAAAAATATGATTACCTCTATAAAGTCGATATCCTGCCCGATTAACAGAAAGTATCTTCCACTGAACTACCCCTCATAAACCCTTACTCAGCTTTTGCCAAAAAATCATTTGCACCATGGACCCAAATCCGTTCCTTAGTCCAACACAAACCAAAAGGAGTCAAAGAATATGTTGCTGCCTCAAAACTTGACCAGCATCCTATTCTTGCTACTCGAGAGGAACAGTTTATTACCCTCCAAATCCCAGATGATTTTCCCAGACAATGGAGAGATCATGGTTTCACCCATATCCATTTTGGTGCTATCCGAATTGCTCTCACTTATCATGGAAGAAAAGGTCAACCTGTTGTTGCCCGACTTTCTCTTCTAGATACAAGATACTTGGAGTACCAACATGCAAATTTGGGTACTGCGGAAGTTACCTTAAATGCAGGAACTGTCTTCATAACTATTTTCCCAAATTTCAACATGTCCCTTTTTGATCCATACTTAACCGAAGCACTAAAAATCCAAGTCCAAATTCAAGGTGCCCCACAAGCCAAAGATTCTATCCAAGCCACTCTTCATCACCAAATGGCGTGGCGGGTCCAAAATCATGCCATGGATCTATGCCTTCCCGGAGGAGAAAATGCTTTACTCTTGAATATTGATGCTACCAAAGGAAACACCATGTGCACCCAAATACCCAGACAAATTTCCAGAGATGAGCTTGTCAAAATTCTTCCTGATTCCTGGATCACAAATTATGAAAAGTTAAGGGAACCAGAAGAACCTCTACAATTTGGTGAGCCAAGTTTTACCAAAAGAAATGATAAAACCGTTTGCATAAGTTTTGACCATTCCCATCTCAAAAAACCAAATAAAACCATATTTTCTTGCCAAATGATCCAACCCAAAGATAAATATCCAGACCCTGACCCTGAAAGAGAACTTTTCTGGAACATACAAACCATCATGGAAGAACATGACTGGTGTCAACATTTCGACAAAGAAGGCAAAAGAGTTTGGTGGTACAAATGCCCCTTTACGGGACACTGCCCTTGGGATCTCGATTGCGATTGCCAAGATTGTTTGGAAGATCCAATTGGAGAATATGATGAACACCACCAGCGTCACTGGGAAAGATTTGGCCTCAACAAGCCCAAACAAAAATC
>ML394486.1:80819-177426 GCA_005239525.1 Nicotiana knightiana
ATAAACCCTTACTCAGCTTTTGCCAAAAAATCATTTGCACCATGGACCCAAATCCGTTCCTTAGTCCAACACAAACCAAAAGGAGTCAAAGAATATGTTGCTGCCTCAAAACTTGACCAGCATCCTATTCTTGCTACTCGAGAGGAACAATTTATTACCCTCCAAATTCCAGATGATTTTCCTAGACAATGGAGAGATCACGGTTTCACCCATATCCATTTTGGTGCTATCCGAATTGCTCTCACTTATTATGGAATAAAAGGTCAACCGGTTGTTGCCTGACTTTCTCTTTTAGATACAAGATACTTGGAGTACCAACATGCAAATTTGGGTACTGCAGAAGTTACCTTGAATGCAGGGACAGAGTTCATAACTATCTATCCAAATTTTAACATGTCCCTTTTTGACCCATACTTAACCGAAGCACTAAATATCCAAGTCCAAATTCAAGGTGCCCCCAAGCCAAAGATTCTATCCAAGCCACTCTTCATCACCAAATGGCGTGGCGGGTCCAAATCATGCCGTGGATCTATGCCTTCTCAAAGGAGAAAATGCTTTACTCTTGAATTTTGATGCTACCAAAGGAAACACCATGTGCACCCAAATACCCAGATAAATTTCTAGAGACGAGCTTGTCAAAATTCTTCCTGATTCCTGGATCACAAATTTTGAAAAGTTAAGGGAACAAGAAGAACCTCTACAATCTGGTGAACCAACTTTTACCAAAAGAAATGACAAAACAAATTCCATAAGCTTTGACCATTCCCATCTCAAAAAATCCAATAAAACCATCTTTTCTTGTAAAATGATCCAACCCAAAGACACAAACCCTGACCCTGACCCAGATCCTGACCTTGAAAGAGAACCTTTCTGGAATATACAAACTATCATGGAAGAACATGACCGGTGTAAACATTTTGACAAAGACGGCAAAAGAGTTTGGTGGGTGAAATGCCCCTTTAAGAGACAGTGCTCTTGGGATCTCGGCTGCGACTGCCAAAACTGTTTTGAAGATCCAAGTGGAGAATATGATGAACACCATCTGCGTCATTGGGAAAGATTTGGCCTCAATAAGGCTAAACCAAAATACAAGAAAAAGGGGAAAACTGTAGAAAAACAATTTCGAGCCAGATATGAAAATAAAGACCCTTCAATTAGCTCATTAAGCCATCCAGGTAAATATGAATTTCTTGTCAGTTACAAACCCCAAGAATGGCCAAAATTACCAGAAAATTTCACTCCAAGTTGGGAAGACAGTGATACCACCCCAAAACCAATACTGCCATCAGCTCGTAACCTAGAGTCCAAAAAGCCACCTGAACCTAAAACTCCATCAACCCAAAAGTCCACACTCCAACAATATTCATGTTTAACACTTCAAGTTCCAGCATACCCAAGATTTTCCTCCACTCCAACCTTTTGAAACAGAAGGTATCAGCCATGCTCCAAAAATCCCCAAGAAAAACATAATACTACCTTCTGGAGAAAAACCCCCAACAAGTGACATCGAGGAAATAATGAACTGGCAATCAGAAAATTCCATCTGCCAAAACTAAGTGCTCAATAATATTGGAAACACCATAAAAAACGTGGCCCACACACAAAACAAGTTAATGAGCAAAGTAGAAACAACTGAGAAAAAGGCGGAGCAGACATCGTCTCAGCATGCAGGACTAATCAAAGTCTTGGAGCTAAGATTGGAAAATTTACAGTATGAAATTTGTCCGCCAGGAACTTTACTTTTCCAGTTCTTCCAACAACAACAAAAGGAAACGATTTCAATCAAGGAACAAATCCATCTTTTGAGAAATGACCACTTTAAGTCACAAAAAAACCCATTTTTCCCTTCAAAATCTACCTTCTTCCCCATGTCAACACAAGCATATCCCCCACCAAAATTGGACAACCCCTTTTCTACCTTTCCTACCACCTCACATAATCCTATCTCTTTCACCTAACCTTTAAAACAAGAACCTGAATTCGATATTGAAAAAATGGTTTGGGAAAGGAAAGATGCTCTTGCAGCCAAGAAACAAACAAAGAAAAGGCGAAACCAAGGAGAAAGTTCAAAAGGGTCCAACCCAGAAAGTCTGATGATTTCTTATCAGAAAACTCCAGACTTCTATGTCTCCCAGCCAAGAAACTTTTCAGAAGAAGATACCACATGGTCAGAATCTATAAATTCATCAGATGATGATACAATGGAAGATAGCTCTCAATCCATCAATGAATCCACAACAAACTCTTCTGACGAAGACGATCCCCCAAAACCAAGAGACCCAGAAATATCTGAAGTTGAGGAGGATCAAGAAGGCATGACGGATGAACCAATCCCAGAAGAAGACATGAACCCATGACGTCAAAACCAGTTGGAACTGGCTTCAACACTTTCATCTTAGATGACGTCAAGGTTTCAAAATGGCCTCAAAGGATCCAAGACTTCTATACTTGGATGGTGACCAAAAATTTGGTGGAACGAGAAAAGTATATCATCTTGTTAGAACTAACTTCACGGTTCTCAGGAATTCTTAGAGATTGGTGGAATTCACTTGGGATTCAAGACAAAAATATTTTTCTTACATCCCAGGATTTTGCCTTCAACCAGAGTTATTCAGCCTCATGGATCTTTTTGATCCGTCAATTATTATAGAAAGAAGAACTTATTATGAGCTCCATGTTTTTCGACAACATGGAGGGTCCATTCTCAAGCCTTATGGGGTCAATCCAGAATATCCATTCTGCCATATATTCATAGCACAAGCCAAGGAGTTTCCAAAAGAATTATTATGGTTTTTCTGGTACCTATGCAATAAGTACTACATTTTTATGGCATTTAAGTGCAACGTCTTCAAAGATTTTGACAACATTGAACCAGCTCTTAAAGTATTTTTAATATGGTTCAACCCTAGGAGATATGGGATAAAAATTTTCAACGATTCCTACAACGCAAAGGTATTCATGTTTTATAGGCCAGTGAAGATTATTAACGAAAAAATCCAGGCACAAGCAGAGTCGTCAAAAATGAATATGCCTCCTACTCTATATAAAACCTTGTCCAAAAAATATGATAACCTCTATAAAGTCGATATCTTACCCGATGAACAGAAAGTATCTTGCACTGAACTACCCCTCATAAACTCTTACTCATCTTTTGCCAAAAAATCATTTGCACCATGGACCCAAATCCGTTCCTTAGTCCAACACAAACCAAAAGGAGTCAAAGAATATGTTGCTGCCTCAAAACTTTACCAGCATCCTATTCTTGCTACTCGAGAGGAACAATTTAGTACCCTCCAAATTCCGGATGATTTACCCAGACAATGGAGAGATCACGGTTTCACCCATATCCATTTTAGTGCTATCCGAATTGCTCTCACTTATCATGGAAGAAAAGGTCAACCTATTGTTGCCCGACTTTCTCTTCTAGATACAAGATACTTGGAGTACCAACATGAAACTTTGGGTACTGCAGAAGTTACCTTGAATGTAGGGACATTGTTCATAACTATCTATCCAAATTTTAACATGTCCCTTTTTGACCCATACTTAACCGAAGCACTAAAAATCCAAGTCCAAATTCAAAGTTCCCCACAAGCCAAAGATTCTATCCAAGCCACTCTTCATCACCAAATGGCGTGGTGGGTCCAAAATCATGCCATGGATCTATGTCTTCCCAGAGGAGAAAATGCCTTCCTCTTGAATATTGATGCTACCAAAGGAAACACCATGTGCACCTAAATACCCAGACAAATTTCCAAATATGAGCTTGTCAAAATTCTTCCTGATTCCTGAATCACAAATTATGAAAATTTAAGGGAACCAGAAGAACCTCTACAATCTGGTGAACCAACTTTTACCAAAAGAAATGACAAAACAGTTTCCTTAAGCTTTGACCATTCCCATCTCAAAAAATCCAATAAAACCATCTTTTCTTGCCAAATGATCCAACCCAAAAACACAAACCCTGACCCTGAACCTGAAAGAGAACCTTTCTGGAATATACAAATTATCATGGAAGAACATGACTGGAGTAAAAATTTTGACAAAGACGGCAAAAGAGTTTGGTGGTTCAAATGCCCCTTTACGGGACACTGCCCTTGGGATCTCGGTTGCGACTGCCAAGGCTATTTTAAAGATCCAAGTGGAGAATATGATGAACACCACCTGCGTCATTTGGAAATATTTTGCCTCAACAAGGCTAAACCAAAATCCAAGAAAAAGGGGAAAACTACAAAAAAGCAATTTCGAGCCAGATATGAAAATAAAGACCCTTCAATTGGCTCATTAAGCCGTCTAGGTAAATATGAATTTCTTGTCAGTTACAAACCCCAAGAATGGCCAAAATTACCAGAAAATTTCACTCCAAGTAGGGAAGACAGTGAAACCACCCTAAAACCAAAACTGCCATCAGCTCGTAACCCAGAATCCAGAAAGCCACCTGAACCTAAAACTCCATCAACCCAAAAGTACACACTCCCACAAATATTCATGTTGAGCCCTTCAAGTTCCAGCCATACCTAAGATTTTCCTCCACTCTAACCTTTTGAAAAAGAAGGTATCAGCCATGCTACAAAAATCCCCAAGAAAAACATAGTACTACCTTCTGGAGAAAAACCCCCAACAAGTGACATCGAGGCAATAATGAACTGGCAATCAGAAAATTCCATCTTCCAAAACAACAAAGTGCTTAATAATATTGGCAACACCATAAAAAACGTGGCCCATACACAAAACAAGTTACTGAGCAAAGTGGAAACAATTGAGAAAAAGTTGGACCAGACATCGTCTAAGCATGCAGGACTAATCAAAACCTTGGAGCTAATAATTGCAAATTTAAAATATGAAATTTGTCCGCCAGGAACTTCACTTTTCCAGTTCTTCCAACAACGACAAAAGGAAACGATTTCAATCAAGGAACAAATTTAACTTTTGAGAAATGACCGCTTTGAGTCACAAAAAACCCCATTTTCCATTTTTAAACCTACCTTCTTCCCCATGTCAACACAAGCATATTCCACACCAAAATTGGAAAACACCTTTTCTACCTTTCCTACCACCTCACAGAATCCTATCTCTTTCACCCAACCTTTAAGAGAAGAACTTGAATTCGATATTGCAAAAAAGGTTTGGGAAAGGAAAGATGCTCTTGCAGTCAAGAAACAAACCAAGAAAAGGCGAGAACAAGGAGAAAGTTCAAAAGGGTCCAACCCAGAAAGTCTGATGTTTTCTGATCAGAAAACTCCAGACTTCTATGTCTCCTAGCCAAGAAACTTGTCAGAAGGAGATACCACATGGTCAGAATCTCTAAATTCATCAAACAATGATACAATGGAAGATAGCTCTCAATCCATCAATGAATCCACAACAAAATCTTCTGACGAAGACAATCCCCCAATATTTGTGAGCCAGCCAAGAGACCCAGAAATATCTGAAGTAGAGGAGGATTAAAAAGGCATGACGGATGAACCAATCCCAGAAAGAAGACATGAACCCATGGCGTCAAAACTAGTTGGAACTGGCTTCCACACTTTCACCTTAGATGACGTCAAGGTTTCAAAATGGCCTCAAAGGATCCAAGACTTCTATACTTCACGGTTCTCAGGAGCGAGAAAAATATATCATCCTGTCAGAACTAACTTCACGGTTCTCAGGAATTCTCAGAGATTGGTGGAATTCACTTTGGATTCAAGACAAAAATATTTTTCTTACATCCCAGGATTTTGCCTTCAACATCAAAATCCTACATGAAGTTTTCTGCGGAGGTACTAACCAAAGACAGGAGAAAATGCAAAGACAACTCTTCGAGATGAAGTGTGTGTCACTCGACAGAAATGACATTGACAGGAATTCCAAAAAATGGCAAAGATATAATTTGAAATCGGTGGAGACATCAACCTAAAGCAAGCTTTTGTCTCTTCCCTTCCAAAGATGTTGGCAAGCTGAACCAAGAGCATCATTGAAGAAAAGTTTCATTAAATAACAATCCCACAATTCAGCTACATTAGGCAAGCTATTTTCATAGCATTGGAGGACATTTGTACAAAGCGCTCAGCCCTAAAAAAAATTATCCAACGCTTGAATAAGCATGTCGCAGATCCGATCTAATCACTGGATCAGGATGTTCCTGCCACACGTCTAGGCGACAAAAAGAATTCAAGAGGTTCAAATGGCCAAGAATTAAAGATGAAAAACCAAGGTCCAAGAGACGCACAAAATATTTTAGACATAGAAGGCCAGGAAATTTTCACAAGAAGAACAGATGCTTTATTTGCCAAGAGATTGGATATTTCGCAAAAAAATTGTCCCCAATCGAGAAGATCTGTCAAACTCCTTGAAGAGATTGAATATTACACTAGCATTCATCTTGGAAGAGAGGAGGATCTTGAATCCATATTCTCAGTGGATGATCAACCTAGTGAAGAAACTTTATTCTCCCTTGATATCTATGAAGATCAAGGCAATGAGCACTACCAAGTTTCAGAAACAGTAATCGAAGCTCAAGAGGAGATCAACGCTATCGTAGTCATTCCTCAAGTAGAACTCAAACTCTATTCATCCAAATGGGATAAACCAACTTGAGTTATTGCTTTCATCGACACTGGAGCTTCTTCTTCGCTCATAAATCCTACAAATCTCCCTGAAGATCAATGGGTGCCGCACTTTAAGGATTTTAATACTGCATCAAATGGAATCCTGACTACCACTGCCATCACAAAGCATCCGGTCACAATTGAGTTCTTTCCAGGATTGAAGTACAGAACCAAGCTGATAGGGTCGGATGTACCAGGAAAATATCTTATTGTTGGATTCGACATTTACAGACAACTTAGATATCAACTCCAGATCAAGGCTAACGGGATAGCTTTTAAGAAGCAGTTCAAACCTTATTATGAGATTCCAAGGCTATTCTAAATCACCAACGATGAACAAATAAAGGAGATTGAGCAAAATCTCATTGAAAACTCATGTGTTGAATCCCACAAGGATTTCATGAAGAAAGGGAAAAGCCCGTTATGGAAAAACGAAGAGTTTTTTATCAAGATCCCTTTCAAGAAGAATGAAAACTTCAATCCAACAAAAGCCAGTCATTCAGGCATGAATCCAGATCATTTTCAGCTTGCAAAGAAAGAATGTGAAGAACTTTTGGAATTTGATCTAATAGAGCCATAGGATTCACAATGGGCATGCGAAGCACTTTATGTCAACAAAAGAGTTGAGCACACAAGAGGAAAACTCAGGTTAGTTATTAATTACCAGCCACTTAACCATTTCCTCCAAGATGATAAATTCCCTATCCCAAATAAACTCACTCTTTTCTCCCACTTAGCCAAGGCCAAATATTTTTCTAAATTTGATTTAAAATCTGGATTTTGGCAATTGGGAATCCACCCTGAAGAAAGACCCAAAACGGAATTTTGCATCCCCGATCATCACTTCCAATGGAAACTCATGCCCTTCGGGTTGAAAACTACACCCTTCTTGTTCCAAAAAGCCATGATAAGAATATTGCAGCCCATCCTCCATACCTCTTTAGTTTACATTGCTGACATCCTGTTATTTAGTGTTACATTGAAGGAACATGTCAACTTGCTTCGTCAGTTTGAGGCATTAATAACATACTATGGGATCAGGATTTCAACAAAAAAGATAGTTCTTTCTTAACAAGAGATTGATTTTCTTGGAATGCATTTTGGCCAAGGTGCTTATAGTCCAGGACCATATGTATGTCAAGAACTACTCAAGTTTCCAGATACCAGCTTCACAACAAAGCAGATCCAACAGTTTTTGGGTATAGTAAATTATGTGAGAGATTTCATCCCGAATATCTCTACATACATTTCTCCGCTCACAGAAATGCTCAAGAAAAATGCTCCATCATGGGAAAAGAAACAAGATGAAGCAGTTAGCGAAATAAAGGAGATTTCTAAAAATGTCAAGTCCCTCTACATCCCTTCTAACGGTAAGAAGATACTGCAATCTGATGTCAGCAACGAATACTGGATTGCCGTTCTATTTGAAGAAAAAGATGGCCAGAGAAAGATATGCGGATATGCTAGGGGAAATTTAAGGATGCTGAGTAAAATTACCACTCCACCTTCAAGGAAATTCTTGATGTAAAGAATGGAATCAAGAAATTCAATTTTTTCTTGATTCACACAGAATTTCTGATAAAAATGGATATGAAGGCCTTCCCAAAGATGATCCAGATAAATGCGAAGATTATTCCCAATCCTCCGATTCTCAGATGGGCCCAATGGTTCTCTCCATACAAGTTTTAAGTCAAGCACCTGAAAGGAAAAGATAATATTCTCACAGATTTTCTGTCTTGGCCGGAAGAATTCTCAAAGAGATTTACCGCAGGAAAAATGAAGTCAAAGCAAAAGCTAATCAACCACATCTTTATGCTTTCAAATATACCAGGAACAAGTTCATTGAAGCCAACTGATCATCCACCAGAGATATTCAGCCTCATGGATCCCTTTTATCCGTCAATTATTATGGAAAGAAGAACTTATTATGAGCTCCAAGTTTTCCGACACCATGAAGGGTCCATTCTCAAGCCTTATGGGTTCAATCCAGAATATCCATTCTGCCATATATTCATAACACAAGCCAGGAATTTTCCTAAAGAATTATTATGGTTTTTCTGGTACCTATGCTATCAGTACTACATTTTCATGGAATTCAAGTGCTACGTCTTCAAAGATTTTGACAACATTGAACCAGCTCTTAAAGTATTTTTACTATGGTTCAATCCTAGGAGATATTGGATATAATGTTCCAACGGTTCCTACAACGCAAAGGTATTCATATTTCATAAGCCAATGAAGATTATTAACGGAAAAGTCCAGGCACAAGCAGAGTCGTCATTCTGGTGGAAATTTCTCGTGTCCATTTTATCCATGGAAGAAGAATATAGTGAAGCACAAAGAATTATCTTCCAGCAAAATAGGTGCATCCCGAGAGAAATATGGCCAAAAGATTGGGCAAACTGGAATTATACCAGCACTCATCCTCACTGGGAAAAAGTCAGAGAAGCAGCAAAGGATTATTAAACTCCATATGAAATCATCTGGGAAAAAATCACTCATGACATCTCCAGATTAAGGTTGCGGATCACATCCCTCAATCCAAAAGAGAAGGAACATAAAGAAGAAGAACCGTCGAGTTCCAGTCATTACTACACAAGATCTTTGAAAGGGTGCCTAGAAGACAAACAGAGAAAATTAATGGAAGATAATCATCCTTGTTAATCTCACCATAATCTCACATTACCTGCCAAAAAACCCTAAAAGATCATCTACCCATGCCAAGAAAAATTCCACATCCTTCCAAACCATCTGGGTCCCACTTTCACATTCTTCCACATGTCTCCACATGCCCCGTCACATGCACCACACTATTTTCACATGCTTTCACATGTTCCCACAAACTTTCACATGCTAAACCATGTGTATTTCACCCGTTTCACATATTTTCAGCAGTTTTTAGTGGCTTTCCCTAAAGGTCCTTCACATGTAAAAAGGGGCCCACATGTAGATAGGTTTTCCATGTAAGATAGGTTTATTTTAATGTAAGTTTGTCTTGTAATGACCTCATAGTCCTAAATAAAGGAGGTCTTGTAGTAGTTGTAGGATTATCTTGTATCTTTTGTAAATCTTTGTGATATACTACATATGAGTTCCTTCTAAATTTCCTTCTTGATATTTCTTTTGAATGGATGGAAAGGTCGGTCCATGTATGATAATAGAGTAAGAATACTCTAAGAAAGTTAGCTTGTTGTAGTAAGATTATTTTTTGAGTTATAACAGTTAATGTTGGTTATAGTACAAAAGTTTTTTGAGTTGTATAGCTTGGCAAGTTGTCCCTTATGGGTTGTATGAAGCCAGCCCCTTTGTAGGAAAACTTTTGCGACTATAAGCAAATTAACTGTTAGTGTAGCTTGGCAATAGCCAGCCCTTTTTGTAGGAAAACTTTTGCGACTATAAGCAAATTAACTGTTAGTGTAGCTTGGCAATAGCCAGCCCTTTTTGTAGGAAAACTTTTGCGACTATAAGCAAATTAACTGTTAGTGTAGCTTGGCAATAGCCAGCCCTTTTTGTAGGAAAACTTTCGTACCTATGATATAGTTTGCTTTCTTGGAGCCTCTTGCTCTGTTCTCTGTACTGATGGAGCCTTCTCTTGTTATGTTTTATCATTCCGGTCTATTACATTTTAGACAGTAGTTCTTAGAGAGTTTTTTATATTCAACTAGATGCTCGTGCACTTATGACACCGGGTTTTGGAAATTCTGGTTGACACTCATGGGTTTTGATTATTTAATTCACTATCTTATTTTCACATTTAGTTTATGCTTTACATTGCTATGCTCACTTATTATTTGTTTCCTTATTAAAAAAATCAAAGACTTTAAAAATATTAAAATGAGCAATTAAATGGGTAGTTCACCATTGGCTTGCCTAGCGGCGACATTGGGCGCCATCACGGCCTATCATGAAAATTGGATTGTGACAGCTTGGTATCAGAGCTCTAGGTTCACATAGGTTTCACAAGTCATGAGAGGTCATAATAGAGTCTTGCGGATCTGTGCGGAGACTTCCGTACTTATCTTTGAGAGGCTATAGGGTGTTAGGAAACTTATCTTTATTCATCTCCTATCATCCAATTGATGTTATGCTAAGTATCTTTCTCTTATATTCTCTCATAGATGGTTAGAACATGTACGGTAGATGTACCTAGTGGTGGAGGAGCTGCTAAAGGTCAAGGCAGAGGCCGGGGGAGGGCTCCAACTCCTGCTAGAGGATGAGGGCATCCTAGAGTTTCTCCCGTCGTACCACAAGCGGATCTAGTGGAGGATCCTATCATTGAAGAGCAAGGCGATCAGCGTGAAACTGAGTCGGCCCATGCAAATTTCACGTCTGCATCGGGCTTTTAAGAGGTCATGGGCCTTATGTTGCGGTTTTATGGATTCTACGATGCATGCTAGTTTATTTCCAGGGGACCCAGCCATATCTCAGGCGGGAGGGGGAGCACAGACCTCTACTGCTCAGGCTCCAGGGCACACAGTTATCATATATCAAACCCCAGGTGCATTACCTTTGGGCGGAGTCTGGTCGGTTGCAGCAGCTGCACTAGAGCCTAGACCAGATGTGGTCGTCGAGCCGCATAAGCAGTTGGATAGATGGACCAGACTGCATCCTCTTTCCTTTGGCGGTGAGCGCAACATAAGGACCCTCAGAATTTTATTAACCATTGCAGAGACAGTTTGCACAACATGAGAGTATTGAAGTCCAACGGGGTGGACTTCACCTTATTTCAATTTGAGGGTAGGGCCCATAGATGGTGGCAGGCCTATCTTCTTAGCAGACCAGCGGGCTTGCCTCCCTTGACTTGGTATCAGTTCACACGTCTCTTTATGGAGAGATATATTCCACACTCTTAGAGGAAAGATCTACGGAGTCAGTTCGAGCAGCTCTAGCAGGGTCAGATGTTTGTGACCGATTATAAGGCGAGATTCTCTAAGGGTCCCACCATGTACTTATGATACTCCCTACCAATGTAGAGAGAGTGCAGAGGTTTATTGCGGGCTTGCATTATGGTATTCAGGTTACTATGGCCCGAGAGGTGGAGATAGGGACTCCTTACGAGTAGGTTGTGGAGATAGCTCAGTAGATCGAGGGTATCTACAACCAGGGTCGATTGTATACAACGGGGGAGAAGAGGCCTCGGTATTCTAGAGGATTTAGCGGCGCCCCGTGTACGGGAAAACTTCAGTTCATGAGGGGCCAGTCCAGCAAACCCATTTATTCAGCATCACCACCTTCTCGAGGTGAACCAGTGCGGCCCTATTCAGTGCCATTTCAGAGAGCTCTTACCGTCCACCAGCTATTCAGGGTTCTTCAAGCAAGTATTCAGGTTCCCAGGGTCAGACTCAGGGTCAGTCATCTTCTGCACACTATGAGTATGGGGAGCTTGGTCACACAAAGAGATCTTACCCCAGGTTTGGGGGCAAGGAACTGCAGTAGGGCCATCAGCCCATGATTACTGCACCAGTTGCCGCACCAGCCGATCGTCCTGCCATAGGCGGAGGGCAGGTGGGTAGGGATCGCCCTAGAGGTGGAGGCCTATCAGGTGATGCTCCAGCTAGACTAAATGTAGTAGCCTCAGATGTCGTGATCACATATATTATTTCTATCTACGCTAGGGATGCCTCAGTATTATTTGATCTAGGGTCTACATATTCATATTTTCTTCTCTGTTTTCTCATTATTTGGATGTCTCTCGGGACTCCTTAGGTGCTCATGTATATGTGTCCACGTTAGTGGGCGATTCTGTTGTTGTGGATCGGGTTTACTGGTCCTGTATTATGACTTTCTCTGGTTATGAGACCAGAGCGGGTCTTCTGTTGCTCGACATGACCGACTTTGACGTCATCCTGGGCATGGACTGGTTGTCTCCGTATAACATCATTCTTGATTTCCATGACAAGACAGTTACCTTAGCGATACCAGATTTGCCTAGATTGGAGTGGATGGGTTCATCTATCAGTGCATCTAGCCGGGTTATCTCTTTCTTGAAGGCCCAACACATGGTTGAGAAGGGTTGTTTGGCTTATCTGGCTTATGTTCGGGATACTGCTACAGAGACTCCTACGATTGATTCAGTGCACGTGATGAGAGAGTTCCCCAATGTGTTTCCTTCTGATCTACCAGGCATGCCACTGAATTGTGATATCGATTTCCGTATTGATTTTGTGCCAAGTACCCAACCTATCTCTAATCCACTGTATTGCATGGCTCTGAAAGAGTTGAAATAATAGCTTGAAGAGTTTCTAGTAAAGGGGTTCATCAGGTCGTGTGTGTCTCCTTGGGGTGCACCAGTGTTTGTGAAAAAGAAGGATGGGAGTATGCAGATGTGCATTGATTACGGCCAGTTGAATAAATTTACCATCAAGAACAAGTACCCGTTACCGCATATTGATGATTTGTTTGACCATTTTCAGGGTGCCAGGGTTTTCTCTATGATCGATTGAGATCTGGGTATCATCAGTTGAAGATTCATGCTTCGGATGTTCCAAAGACAGTTTTTAGACTAGATATGGCCACTATGAGTTTCTAGTGATGTCTTTCGGCTTAACCAACACCCTGACGGTATTTATGGATTTGATGAACCGGGTGTTCAGGCCATATCTTGACTCATTTGTCATTGTTTCATTGACGACATATTGATCTACTCGCGTAGTATGGAGGAGCCCGAGCAGCATTTGAGAGTTGTGCTTCAGACCTTGCGGGAATATAAGCTCTATGCTATGTTCTCCAAGTGTGAGTTCTGGTTAGATTCTGTTGAATTCTTGGGGCATGCTGCATCACGTGAGGGTATTAAGGTGGATCCCAGGAAGATCGAGGCAGTCCAGAGTTTTCCTCGTCCTACCACAACGACCAAGATCAGGAGTTGCTTAGGGTAATAGGTTATTATCGTTGGTTTGTGGAGGGCTTCTAATCTATTGCAGCACCTTTGACTAGATTGATCCAGAAGGGTGCTCCATTCTGATGGTCCGACGATTGCGAGGCGAGCTTCTAGAGCTCAAGACCGCACTGACTACAGCACTAATGTTAGTGTTACCTTCTGGTTCAGGGATGTATATTGTGTATTGTGAAGTTGCACGCGTTGGCATGGGTTTTGTATTGATGCAGGAGGGACGAGTTATTACATATGCTTCACGTTAGCTGAAGCCCCACAAGAAGGATTAACTCATACATGATTTAGAGCTGGCTGAGATAGTTCATGCTCTTAAGATATGGAGGCATTATCGTTATGGGGTTTCATGTGAGGTTTACACCAATCATAGTAGTTTGCAGTATTTGTTTAAGCAGAGGGATCTTAATTTGAGGCAGGATGGTTGAGTTATGAAAGGACTATGATATTACCATCCATTACAATCCGGGCAAGGCGAATATGGTTGCGGATGCCTTGAGCAGAAAGGCTGAGAATATGGGTAGTTTTGCATTTATTTCAGCAGATGAGAGGCCATTGGCTTTGCACATGCTGTCCTTAGCTAACAGACTTGTGAGGTTGGATCGGTTAAGTTCTTTCATGTGTTGTGGCTCAGTCTTCATTATTTGAGAGGATCAAGGCTCGTCGGTACAATGATCCACACTTGCTAGTTCTTAGAGTACCGGTACTACGGGGTGGTGCAAGGAGGTTACTATTAGTGAGGATGGTGTTCTACGACTCTAGGGTCGCCTATGTGTTCCTAATGTTGATGACTTGAGGGAGAAGATTCTATAGGAGGCACACAGTTCTCGGTATTCCATTCGTCCAGGTTTTACGAAGATGTATCGTGAACTGAGGCAACATTATCGATAGCGGTGAATGAAGAAGGAAATAGTTGAGAATGTAGTGAGGTGTTTAAATTTCCAGCAGGTTAAATATGAGCACCAGAGGCCAGGTGGCCTACTCCAGTAGATGGTTATACCGGAGTGGAAATGGGGGTGGATCACTATGGACTTTGTAGTTGGGTTGCTGCAGACGTTGAGGAAGTTTGATGTTGTTTGGGTCATTGTCGACAGGCTGACCAAGTCGGCACACTTTATTCTGATTGTGACTACGTACTCTTCAGAGAGATTGGCCTAGATTTACATTCAGGAGATTGTTTGGTTGCATGGTGTGCCTGTTTCCATCATTTCAGATAGAGGTCCTCATTTCACTTTGCATTTCTGAAGAGCAGTACAGAGTGAGTTGGGCACCCGAGTAGAGCTCAGCACAGCCTTTCATCTGCAGACCGACGGGCTGGCAGAGCGGACAGTTCAGATTCGGGAGGATATGCTCAAAGCGTGTGTAATTGACTTCGGAGGGAAGTGGACTGGATTCATGCCTTTGACCGAGTTTTCTTATAACAATACTTATTAGTCCGACATCGAGATGGCTCCACTTGAGGCTTTATATGGTCGGTGATGTCATTCGCCAATCAGAGGGTTTGAGCCCGGCGAGGCTAGGTTATATGGCACTGATTTAGTGAAGGATTCCTTGGAGAAGGTAAAGTTGATTCACGAGCGGCTTTGCGCAACACAGACCAGACAAAAGAGTTACGTGGATCAGAAGGCACATGATTTATCATTTATGGCGGGCGAGAAGGTTCTCTTGAAAGTCTCGCTGATGAAGGGTATCATGAGGTTCGGGAAGACGGGCAAGCTGAGTTTGAGGTTTATTGGCTCATTTGAGGTGTTGAGGCGAGTTGGGAAGGTTGCTTATGAGCATTCTTTGCCTCCCAATCTATCGGGAGTTCATCCGATCTTCCATGTGTCTATGCTCCAAAAATACCATGCCGACAGGTCACATGTGTTAGATCACAATACGGTTCAGCTAGATGAGAGATTGGGTTAGGAGGAGGAGCCAGTTGTTATTGTTTCCAAGCAGGTTCGCCAGTTGAGGTCCAAGAAGATTTCTACGGTAAAGTTCTAGTGGAGGGGTCAACCAGTCGAGGAAGCGACTTGCGCATACTCTTCCTCTATGAGCGAGACTCTATCCAGATCTATGGATCTCATCTCCCCAACATCAAAGCGAGACTCCATCCAAATCTGCCACTCCTTGGGCGAGGCCTTCTGTTCTATGAACACCCCACCACTGAATGAGGGGCCGAGGAGGACATGAGGAGCAGCTATCCACACTTATTCAGCACTCCATGTATGATTCTAGACCCGTTCGAGGACAAATATTTGTTTAAGAGATGGAGAACGTAATGACCCGACTTGTCGTTTTTCTTTGTAGATCCACATGCCCCTAATTAATACTCCCTGTATGTGTTGTTACCGTTTTATGACTTGTGGGGATGGTTGGTTTAGGTTTGAAAGGGTTCGCGTTGAAATCAGAAGACTTAGTTCCTTAATAGTGGCCTATGATGGCCAAGTTTGACTAGAGTCAATATTTTTAGTAAACGACCTCGAAATCGGGATTTAATGGTTCCAATAGGTTCGTATGATAATTTTGGACTTGGGTGTGTGTTCAGATCGGGTTTCGGGTGATTCGGGAGCATTTCGGTGCTTAAAATTGAAAGTTGGTTCATTGAAGGTTTTCTAGTCCTTTGAATTTGGTTTGGAGTAGACTTTGGAGATAACGAGGTCCATTTAGGATTTCGAGCCTAAGAATAGTTCCTTATGGTGATTTATGACTTGTACGCAAACTTTGGTGTCATTCCGAGCAGTCTAAGTATGATTCGACGCATTCGGAGCTAGTTGAGAAGTTTAAAGTTCATAAGTTGATTCATTTTGGTTTTGAGGTGCGATTCTTAGTTTCATTATTGTTCTACGTGTTCTGAGAGTTCGAGCAGGTCGTATTATGCTTATGGACTTGTTGGTGCATTTGGACGGGGTTCCAGGGGGCTTGGGTGTATTTCAGACCACCCGGAGCTAAGTCAAAAATTGTAGAAAATGTTGTCCTGGTTTCCTTCTTCGCGAACGCGGAAGGACACTCGCGTTCGTGATGAAGGATTTAGGGACTGGGTGATTTTTTTCTTCACGTTAGCTTAGTAGGGGTCGCGTTTGCAGAGGCTTGGGACCATTGGGCTTCGCATTGGCAGTTGACTCATTTCGTTCGCGTAGAAGACCTGGGCCTGGGAACTCAATTTTCTTTCGCGTTCGCGAGTGGATGCACGCGTTTGAGATGAGAGGGCGAATCAGTGCATCACTTTCACGAGTGGCTTCTCGCGATCGCGAAGAAGATTTCCTGGGTTCGTGAGTTTTGCCTCCGCGATCGCGTAGGAGGCTAATCTAGGCAATGACTTAATAAAAATAAAAAATTTGTCTATTTTGTTCATTTCTTTCATTTGTTGGTCAATTTTAGAGCTTTTTGGAGAGGGGTTTTTCACCTATCTATTGAAGGTAAGTGATTTCTATACAGTGTAAGTTAAATAAATAGATTATAGGTAGATTTTAACATGTAAAATGTGAGAATTTTAGGAGTTTGTTGAAAAACCTAGATTTTGATTAAAATGATATTTGACCACGAAAATGGTTATGGAATTGAGTAGAAATTATATATTTATGTTCATGAGGTTATGGGTAACGATTATTTACAAAACTTTCGGAATCCGAGCATGTGGGCCCAGGGGGTGAATTTTAGAAATCATCCAAATTAGATTGCTAATTACCCTGATAGTTAAATTATGAGTTTTTGAGCAATTATTGATTAGTTTGTACAACCTTTGGCTAGTTTGGGATTGTTCGGCACCGACTTGAGGCTTTTAGAGTGATTTGTGGAACGGAAAGTGGACTTGGGAACGAGGTAAGTCTCTTGTCTAATCTTGTAAGAGGGAATTAACCCCATAGGTATTTAAATTGTTATTTACTACTAATTGTGGGAGCTATGTATGCACGAAGTGACGAGAGTCCGTCTGTAGCTAAAATTCATGTTATGTCCGGATAGACATAGGCCTTTATTATGCTATTACTTGCACTATTTGAACTCAACTTGCTAGTTTAATTGCTTGTAGTATTAAGAAAAACTTGGTTAAAGGTTATGCTAAATCGAGCATCAATACTTAGAGATTTGGCGGAATGTTTAATTATTGAAGGAAATTTATATTCTTTTATGGCTTAACTCGGAGTTGTAAATACACAATTCGTAATCAGAAGAGTTTCCTTATTCCTGTGGATCGGATGTTACACCCCATATTTTCGTATGTCAAAGTACGCCATAAGTAAATTGATATAATCTCGAAAATGAGATGTTACATCCCACATTTTTCGTACGTTAAAGTTTTTAAGTTATGTAGGCTCGGGAATGAGATTTTTTTTAAGGTTATAAGTATTTATGCTATTTATAACAGGCGATAGTTAAGTGTCGTGAAGGTTAAAAGGTAAACGAACCAAAGAAAATGAGGTTCATTGAAGGTTGTCAATTTAGGATAAAATACGGTCCGAGCTATAATACCCGGTATTTGTAGACTAGTGTCACACAAGGTACCACATGACTATGATAGTAGGGTATATAAAGTGTGTTAAAAGTGAGTAATATTTTAAGTAATTTAAGAAAATTCTTAATTATATGGATAATTGGGTAATTAATGATATTTGGGGAAAGATTATCTAATTAATTATAACATTTTGATAAGCCTAATCCCCCCGCCCCCCCAACGTGGCAAAAAACCACCCCAAATTAATGACTCTTAAGTTATTATGGTAAGGTGGATTTAGAGGGTTATGTGACTAAGCCACCACATGAAGTGGGGCCCACGCCCATTCAATTCTAAGACCTATCTAATTCAAAGAGAGGTGCATATATCAAATTTTAAGTATGGATCTTCAACAATTCAAATAAAATTTCTTAGCTTCCTAGCAACGTGAGATTTTCCAATTTTAAGGGAGTACGGTGCAATCTTTCTCAAGAATATCATACGGATTTTTTCCTACTCCAATCATGTCGTCACGTGTTTTGTCGCGATTGTTGTGTGTTAGAGGGTTTGTCAAGAGAACCGGCTCAAGTATGTTAAGGTTATCCCTTCTTTCATTTTTGCATGACCCATACGATACAAACGAAAAGGGCAAATGCACAACTTTCATAAATGACTCTATTTATAGAAATGCTAGAGGTGCCTATGTTATTGATTCCCCATGTGTCCTATTATTCTATCATCTGTTCATGGGTCTCAAAAAATACGTAAGTTGATAAAGTCTATCTCATGATATTAATCAAAGGCGTATTGATCTTGCATGTTGAGTCTTTTACTCCATGTTCCTCTCATGTCTTTTATTTACTGATTTTCATTCCTTACATATTCGGTACATTATTTGTACTGACGTCCCTTTTGCTTGGGGACACTGCGTTTCATGCCCACAGGTTCCGATAGATAGGTTGAGAGTCCTCCAAGTATGCTATCAGCTCAGCGGAAGGTGTTGGTGCGCTCCATTTGCTCCGGAGTTGCTTATTTGGTCAGTATGATTTAGACATGTATTAATTAGTATGGAGGGGCCCTGTCCCAACCTTTATGGTATTTATCTACTCTTAGAGGCTTGTAGACATATGTCATGTACGTGAAAGATTGTATGGCCTTCTCGGCCTATGTTCAGTGTACGAGTGATCATTTTGGTCTTATAGGCTCGTATGTCTTATGTATAAGTTGGTATTACATGTTTTATTCTAGTTATCTCACGGCAGCCTTTCCGTCTCTTTTATCTATGATAGTATGATACGAAAAGATATGTTATGTTGGTACTCGGTTGAGTAAGATACCGGGTTCCTGTCACGGCCCAATGATTTTGGGCCGAAAGTTATATCAGAGTAGTTCTGTCCTAGGGAGCCTACAAGTCGTGTCTAGTAAAGTCTTGTTTATGGGTGTGTTGTGCACCACACTTATAAGCAGGAGGCTATAGGACATTTAGGACTGTCACTCTTTGCTCTTATTCTAGATCGTATGGTAGAGCTCAGTTGTAAGGACTCAATTTCCTAAACTCTATCTTATTCTTAATACAACAATGCCTACATCTAGAAGGATGGTTGGTAAGAGATATAGTTGTGGAAGAGTTAAGTCAGAGGAACTCGATTTTGCATCATGCTTATGATGAGTAAATGTGAGGTCTTCAGCAGATCATGTGTGTACTAAAATGTGTAAGCTTAGATAAGGAGCCCTAAGGCATGATATCTATCCACTTATATGGTAAAAAGCAACAAGAGAATCAGAAGGTACAAGTTTCAACAAGTAAAAGAAGCAACGTGAAGAAGGGTATGAGGCGCCCAGTTAATGAAGATTATCAGTATTTACAATTCAGGCAGAGAAATATAAGCATTTTGGGTTAGCTTCAACAATAATAGATTTATGTACAATCGGCCACACCCATCTCAGTTATGCCCTATGTGAACTAACAAATATGGTTTAAGAGAAGGACGGGATATCAGGATCCCGGCTGGGGTTAGAGTAACCCAAAATGGTGAATGGATTGTTTGCGTTAGTTGACATTTTCGAAGGATAGTGCAAATGTGCTAATAGATCTCCTTGTGAGACACCCAAATAGCGCACTCTAAAATAGTATAGCTAGATATGAGTACTACAAAGATAGACATTGGAATCCTGGAAAGGATAAATATTATCTTAGTGTGGCTCCCGTTCCTAGTAGAGAGAGAATGTTAGGCGACCCGAAGAGCCAGTGGATAGAACAAGGGGAGCTAAAATCAAAAGAATGTCATATTGAAATTTTCAGAATAAAGTGATAGACAGAAATGTTAGTAGGGAAATAATAAGAGAGTTAATGAAGCATTATAAGTAAGATGTCATACATGGATGACAACAGTAGATCAAAAATAATGATAGTATTATAGAGTCCATAGTCAAGTGAAGGAAAAGACGAGAGGAGACAGGCCTTGAGACAACAAAAGAATATGGGCGATAAAGTCATATCCTCATTTCGAGTAACAAGTTCGTGACTCTATCATAATTACCAAAAGGAAAATTTAGACCCCAAAGTAATTAAAATCAGTATGGGCTGGTGAACAAGGTACTAAACATGAATTAGGGACTGAATGATTTGATAATAGTCGGCATCATGAGATATTGAGAGATTGCATTCCGGCGATAATAGAACGGCTGAAAAAAGAATAACTCTTAAAGGTCATTCAGGAAGACGCTTCCCTAAAGCAAGAAATGTGAGCAAAGTTAAGCCTAAGGGACTATGTGTGCCAGTTACACTAAGTGACACCTTTGTGAGTAAGGAATTTATTTATCCTTGGCACCGAAGGATTACCGCAAGGAGAGTAAGGTTCAACGATGATGTGAAAATACGCCAAAGATGAAGAGGTACAACATCTATAGGTAGATCGTCGTAGCTATAAATCTTAGTACTCCCCTAAAGGGGGGAATATAGAGTGATGTAGCATTAAAGTCAGAATTAAGTGGTTCTAGTAACTATGGAATGGTAAAGGAAGAATGTGATAAAAATGAGAAAAGGGATGATATTGCACTTATTCAAATCATACAGATATGCTACGATTCCAGAACATTATGCAAGCATAACGTCAAGGAAAGGAAGTAAGGGCTCCTGCCCGGGATGTTATTGATAAATAAGGAACCAGTGCGAGACGTGAGTTAAGACAATGGAAATAACCCCAAGAAATATTTCGCGGAATATTGACATGAGAATGGGCCAACGAGTAGTTAGTAGTTGATTCAGAAAGAGCCTGTTATGGCTAGACAAGAGGTTACAAACAATCAGCAGATTGTGCAAAGAAAACATAGTAAAACCCAATATAGTGAATTCATCCTCGCAGATATGACATCGTGACCCTTGAGAAATATTCAGATAGGAGTTGGGGTAGTTAAAGGTNCATTTATAGAAATTGTGCATTTGCTCATTTCGTTTGTGTCTTATAGATCATGCCAAAATTAAAGAAGGGATAGCCTTAACATACCTGAGCCGATTCTCTTGACAATCTCTCTGACACACGTAAATTGTGACAAAACACGTAACGGCGGATCGAAGTAGGGAGAAATCCATATGATATACTTGAGAAAGAGTGTATTGTGCTCGCTTAGAATCGCATTTTACGCTACTCTAGTGTTATAAGGGTTCATAAGAATCCCTTTCATAAAGAAAATTCCATCCACCGGAGTATCCAACTTTGTTGGTTTTTGCAAGCAATGTTATCAAATGAGAAACCAAATAAGCAACGTTGCTGGTCCTAGTCTCTAAATTAATTCCCAAATAAGAAACCAACCAAGACCACTTATGTCCTATCTCTATAACCATACTCTAAAATCTTAAGTGCGTTCATAATGTAACTAACTCTAGATTATTGATCGAATAATTCCTTCTGTTCCTTCTCAGCTTTCTTTAAATGTATGCAATTACTTTTCGTGGTCGTTCTACCACTTATTGCATGAATACCTAGCTTATCTTAGTGCCCACACATATAGGAATTCCGTACAACCCATATGATCTTGAATATCACCTTTTGATTTTCTTCTTCTTCCCGTTCATAGCCACGATAGGTGCCACTTTCTTATGGAGTACATACAATGTTGTTATGAGATTGTTATTACAAGACCATTTCTTCTTCAAGTTACTATGCTTAGGTTGAAGCCTTCTTCCTTATTTCCTTAGCTAGTCTTTCATCGTAGTACTTAGGGAGGACCTTTTGACTCTTGTAACGCCATGATCTTATTACATTGCATTCTCGATAGAATTTTTTATGTCATTCCTCGACTATAACTATTCGTAGTTACTTACCTCCACGCCCTTGTGCTTGTAGGGTTTTTTCTAAACTTGATATTTTGACAGTCTTCCCGGTGGTATTCTCTTTCATTTCCATAATACTCATACGGTACCTTTAACTACCACAACTCTTATCTGAATATTTCTCAAGGATTCACAATGTCATATCTGCGAGAGACTGAATTCCCCATGTTAGGGTTCACCCTTGTTTATCTTGCACGATCTATTGATTTGCTTGTATCCTCTTAGCTAGCCATAACTAGGCTCTTCCTGAATCAACTACTAACTAATCATTGGCCCACTCTCATATCAATATTCCGCGTAATCTTTCTTGGGTTATTTGCTTTGTCTTAACTTACGTCTCGTACTAGCTCCTTATTTATCAAAAACATCTTGGGTAGGAACCCTCAATTCCTCTCCTTGATGTCGTGTTTGCATAATGTTCTGGAATCGTAGCCTATCTGTAGGCTTTGAATAAGTGCAACCTCATCCCTTTTTCATTTTTGTCGCATTCTTCCTTTATCATTCCATAGCTACTAGAACCACTTAATTCTGAATTATTGTCACATCACTCCATATTCCACCCTTTAGGGGAGTACTAAGATTTAGAGCTACGATGATCTACATATAGATGTTTTACCTCTTCACCTTTGACGTCTTTTCACATCATTGATGATCCTTACTCGCCTTGCAATAATCCTTCTATATCAAGGATAACAAAATTCCTTACTCACGAGGGAGACACCTAGTGTAACTGGCACACACAGTCNGAGTGTTACAAAAATAAAAGAGAGTCCCACTGGGAAGACAGTCAAAACTTCAGTTCAGAAGCAACCGTACAAGCACATGAGTGTGGAGGTAAGTAACTAAGGATAATTATAGGTGAGTACGAACACCAAAAAAAATTCTATTGGGAGCTTTACAAGAGTCAGAGGATCTTCCCTAAGTACTACAACGAAGGACTGGCTGAGGAAATAAGGAAAAACGCTTCAACCTAGGCACAGTGACCTAAAGAGGAAATGGTCTTGTAACAACAGCCTCACAACAACATTGTATGCACTCCATAAGAAAGTGGCACATATCTTGCCCAATGAACAGGAAAAAAAATAAAAAGGTTATATTTAAGATCATATGGGTTGTATGGAATTCAAATATGTGTGTGCACTAAGATAAGCTAATTATGCATTCAACAAGGGGGCAGAAAGACCAGGAAAAGTAATAGCTTATGTTTAAATAAAGTTGAGATGCAACAAAAGGAATTATTTCGATGATCTAGAATTAGTTACGAACGCACTTAAGATTTTGGAGTATTTTCCATGCAGCATATATGTCGACAATCATACAGCCGTAGAAGACTCTGGTATAAGTTAAAAGAAGGAATTGAGTCCAGGTCATAAATAAAGGATCGAATTTTTAGAAGATTGTATCATGGATATTCCATAGTGTCACGACCCAAACCGATGGGCCGCGACGGACTCTTGGTACCTTACTCAACCGAATACCAATGTAACGTATATTTCTTATCATATTACCATTGGTAAATTGGGCCAACATGACCATAACTCGTAATGTATAACTATAAGTGGGAAAGCATTATATCAATGAACCATCTTTCTTAAAACATGAATACATATGGGCCTTCAAGGCCTCTGACATACTGTACAAAATGAACCTTCGATCCTTCACTGAACGCTAACCTCATCTAATATGAGGGCTTGTCAAAGTGATTGTCTATACCTGCAGGCATGAATGCATCATCCCCAAAAAAGGATGTCAGTACAAATAATGTAACGAGTATGTAAGGCACATAAATAAGTATATAAAAGACATGGTAGAATCATGGAGTATATGACTCAACTTGTAAGTCTGGATACTCGGTAAATCAAGAAATACTTATAGTGTCATGCATATGCATATGAATGTCATGTCGTGCATAGGTACATGTTTTCATAATATCATCAAGCCTCTAAGGGCATCCCATCATATCATCTTGGCCTCTCTGGGAAAAATCATCAACGTATACCAGCTGATCAGGTGGTGGTACGTATATAACGCTGTAACCTTTTCCTATATCCCTTACACACACACACACACACACACACACACACACACACACACACACATATATATATATATATATATATATATATATATATATATATATATATATATATATATATATATATATACGTATATAACTCCATAACTCCATCTGGTCATGGGTCATTGTAAATGAATGCAATGAATGATAAGTACGTCAATAAAATCTTTCAGAGTGTCATAAGACCATTATGCCTCTGATTAGTATCATTAAATCGACTTTATCAACTTACGTATTTTTTGAGACCTATGAACAGACGATAGAATAATAAGACTTATGGGAAAACAAGAATATACGCATCTCTAGCATTTCTACGAATAGAGTCATTTATAGAAATTGTGCATTTGCTCATTTCGTTTGTGTCTTATAGATCATGCCAAAATTAAAGAAGGGATAGCCTTAACATACCTGAGCCGATTCTCTTGACAATCTCTCTGACACACGTAAATTGTGACAAAACACGTAACGGCGGATCGAAGTAGGGAGAAATCCATATGATATACTTGAGAAAGAGTGTATTGTGCTCGCTTAGAATCGCATTTTACGCTACTCTAGTGTTATAAGGGTTCATAAGAATCCCTTTCATAAAGAAAATTCCATCCACCGGAGTATCCAACTTTGTTGGTTTTTGCAAGCAATGTTATCAAATGAGAAACCAAATAAGCAACGTTGCTGGTCCTAGTCTCTAAATTAATTCCCAAATAAGAAACCAACCAAGACCACTTATGTCCTATCTCTATAACCATACTCTAAAATCTTAAGTGCGTTCATAATGTAACTAACTCTAGATTATTGATCGAATAATTCCTTCTGTTCCTTCTCAGCTTTCTTTAAATGTATGCAATTACTTTTCGTGGTCGTTCTACCACTTATTGCATGAATACCTAGCTTATCTTAGTGCCCACACATATAGGAATTCCGTACAACCCATATGATCTTGAATATCACCTTTTGATTTTCTTCTTCTTCCCGTTCATAGCCACGATAGGTGCCACTTTCTTATGGAGTACATACAATGTTGTTATGAGATTGTTATTACAAGACCATTTCTTCTTCAAGTTACTATGCTTAGGTTGAAGCCTTCTTCCTTATTTCCTTAGCTAGTCTTTCATCGTAGTACTTAGGGAGGACCTTTTGACTCTTGTAACGCCATGATCTTATTACATTGCATTCTCGATAGAATTTTTTATGTCATTCCTCGACTATAACTATTCGTAGTTACTTACCTCCACGCCCTTGTGCTTGTAGGGTTTTTTCTAAACTTGATATTTTGACAGTCTTCCCGGTGGTATTCTCTTTCATTTCCATAATACTCATACGGTACCTTTAACTACCACAACTCTTATCTGAATATTTCTCAAGGATTCACAATGTCATATCTGCGAGAGACTGAATTCCCCATGTTAGGGTTCACCCTTGTTTATCTTGCACGATCTATTGATTTGCTTGTATCCTCTTAGCTAGCCATAACTAGGCTCTTCCTGAATCAACTACTAACTAATCATTGGCCCACTCTCATATCAATATTCCGCGTAATCTTTCTTGGGTTATTTGCTTTGTCTTAACTTACGTCTCGTACTAGCTCCTTATTTATCAAAAACATCTTGGGTAGGAACCCTCAATTCCTCTCCTTGATGTCGTGTTTGCATAATGTTCTGGAATCGTAGCCTATCTGTAGGCTTTGAATAAGTGCAACCTCATCCCTTTTTCATTTTTGTCGCATTCTTCCTTTATCATTCCATAGCTACTAGAACCACTTAATTCTGAATTATTGTCACATCACTCCATATTCCACCCTTTAGGGGAGTACTAAGATTTAGAGCTACGATGATCTACATATAGATGTTTTACCTCTTCACCTTTGACGTCTTTTCACATCATTGATGATCCTTACTCGCCTTGCAATAATCCTTCTATATCAAGGATAACAAAATTCCTTACTCACGAGGGAGACACCTAGTGTAACTGGCACACACAGTCCCTTAAGCTTAACTTTTCTCACATTGTTTTCTTTAGGGAAGCGTCTTCCTAAATGACCTTTAAAGGTTATTATTTTGTCATCGATTCAATCATAGCCGGAACGTAATCTGAAATTCTCATGATGCCGACCATTACCAAATCACTCAGTCCCTAGTTCATGTTTAGTGTATCTTGTTCACCAATCCATATTGATTTCTATTACTTTGGGGTCTAACCTTTCCTTCTAGTAATCACGTTAGAGTCACGAACTTATTTCTCGAAATGAGGATGTGACTTTGTGACCTGTACTCTTTTGTTACCTCAAGGGCTAGCACCTCTCATCTTTTCTTTCCCTTGACTATAGAATATGTAATACTGTCATTTTATTTCATTTTTCTACCGTTGTCGTTCAGATATCACATCTTACTCATAATGCTCCATTAACTATTTTCTTATATCCTGTTTACATTTATGTCTATCACTTTATTCTGAAAACTCGAACAAGATATTATTTCTCTCTTAGCTCCCCTTGCTCCATCCATTGGCTCTTCGAGTTGCTTAATTTTCTCGCTCTACTAGAAATAGGAGCCCTACTAAGTTAATATTTATCCCTTCTAGGCTTTCAGTGCCTATCTTCTGAATTCTTGATCATGCTAGTATTCACATCTAATGTAATATTCTAGAGTGCACCATCTAGGTGTCTCACAAGGAGATCTATTAGAACGTTTGCAATATCCTTCGAAAATGTCAACTAACGCAAACAATACAACCAGCATTTTGGGTCACTCTAATCCCAACCGGATCCTGATATCCCGTCATTTTCTTAACTAAACTTGTTAGCCCCCATAGGGCATAACTGAGATGGGTGTGGCCAATTATACATACCTTTTTTACTATTGAAGGTAACTCACAATTCTTATATTTTTCTGCCTGAGTTAAAAATACCTATAATCTTCATTAACTGATACCTCGTACCCTTCTCATCATGCTTCTTTTACTTGTTGAAATTTGTATCTATCTTCTGAATCTCTCATTTTTTTTCACAATAGGGGTGGATAGATATTCTTGCCTTACGTCTCCTTATCAAGAAGCTTACACGTCTTAATACGCACATGATCCGCTGAAGACCTTACATTTACCCATCATAGGAATGATGCAAACTCGAGTTCCTCTAACTCAAAACTTCCACAACCACATGCAATCTCTTACCAACTATCTTTAATTGTAGGTATCGTCTTATTATGAGTAACATACAGTTTAGGAGTTTGAATTCTTACAACTGAGCTCTACCACACGATCTAGAGTAAGAAGAAAGAGTGACAGTCCTAAATTCCTTGTAGCCTCCTGCTTATAAGTGTGGTGCACGGCACACCCATAAATAATACTCTACTAGACACGGCTTGTAGACTCCCTAGGACATAACTGCTTTGGTACCACTATTGCCACAATCCAAACTGATGGGCCGCGACAGGGACCCGGTACCGTACTCAACCGAGTATCAATTTAACATATCTTTTTTATCATACTATCATTGGTAAATTGGGCCAACATGACCACAACTCGTAATGTATAACTATAAGTGGGAAAGCACTGTATCAATGAACCATCTTTCTTAAAACATGAATAAATATGGGCCGTCAAATCCTCTGACATACTTTTACAAAATGAGCCTCTGTCTACAAAGCCTCTAAGAGTATTAGACATTAAATGGGATAGGGTACCGGTCTATCCATAAATCTGTAGCAAAATTCTTACATGATGACTCATAGACTCGGCTGCACTCCGAATGAGGTGGAGTCTTACCGATCCTTCGCTGAATGCTAACCTCATCTACTTTGAGGGCTCATCAAACTGATTGTCTATACCTGCAGGCATGAATGTAGCAGCATCCCCAACAAAGGACGTCAGTACAAATAATGTACCGAGTATGCAAGGCACATAAATAAGTATATAAAAGACATGGTAGAAACATGGAGTATATGACTCAACCTGTAAGTCTGGATAACTCTGTAAATCATGAATTACTTATAGTGTCATGCATATGCGTATGAATGTCATGTCATGCATAGGTACATGTGTTCATAATATTATCAAGCCTCTTAGGGCATCCCATCATATCATCTTGGCCACTCTGGGCAAAATCATCAATGTATACCAGTTGATCAGGTGGTGGTGCGTATATAACACCGTAACCTTTTCCTATATATATATATATATATATATATACGCGTATATAATGCCATCTGGTCATGGGTCAATGTAAATAAATGCAATGCATGAGAAGTACGTCAATAAAATCTTTCGAGTGCCATAAGACCACTATGCCTCTGATTAATATCATGAAATCGACTTTATCAACTTACATATTTTTTTAGACCCATGAACAGACGATAGAATAATAAGACTTATGGGTAAACAAGAATATACGCATCTCTAGCATTTCTACGAATAGAGTCATTTATGAAAGTTGTGCATTTGCTCATTTTGTTTGTGTCATATAGATCATGCCAAAAAGAAAGAAGGGATAGCCTTAACATACCTGAGACGATTCTCTTGAAATTCCCTCTGACACACGTCAATTATGACAAAACACGTAACGACAGATCGAAGTAGGGAGAAATCCATATGATATTCTTGAGAAAGATTGTACCGTGCTCCCTTAGAATTGCATTTTACGCTACTCTAGCGTTATAAGGGTTCATAAGAATCCACTTGAGAAAGAAAATTCCATCTGTCAGAGTATCCAAATTTGTTGGTCTTTGCAAGAAACATTATCAAATGAGAAACCAAATAAGCAACATTGATGGCCCTATTCTCTAAATTAATTCCCAAATAAGAAACCAACCAAGGCCACTTATGTCCTATCTCTAAATTATCCAAAGGAGAACATGTAGTCAAGGCAACTTTATGTCTTTTGACTCATCATCCACATTTTTTCACTTTGGCTTGGCTTAATGCCATGTGGCAGCCCCAAAGGAGATCTTTATCCACTTAATTATCAAAATTAATACCATAATTTCCCCACAATTAATCAATTATTCACATAATTAAGAATAATCTCAAATTACCTAAAATACTACTCATTTTTAGCACACCTTATACCCCTCACTATCATGGTCATGTGTTACCTTGTATGGCACTAGTCCATAAATACCGGATTTTATAGCTTGGACCGTATTTTATCTCAAATTGCCAAATTTTGACAAAATTAATCTTCTTTGATTTGCTTACCCTCTTACCTTCACGAATTTACTTATCACTTTTTTGAAATAACGTTATATTTATAATCCCAAAATAATCTCATTCCCGAACTTATGTCGCTTAACTTACGGCGAAACTTTAACGTATGAAAAATGCGGGATGTAACATCTCATTTCTAAGCTTATATCAATTTACTTATGGAGAATTTCTACGCACACAAATATGGGGTGTAACACGTAGTATCCATGAAACGCTAAAGTAATAACTAATACCATGAGCCGCAGATCGGAAGATAGCTTAAGCCTACATAAAGGATGATCAGAGGGAAGAGGAAACTAAAGAGTCACATCAACTAAGTAGATTGGGAGTTTGATTATTGGACCCAGAAAATTATAGACATCGTGATTGAGAATATTGCAAAATCACTATTAATATCAGAGGTACAAGAGAGGTAGTACAGTAGCCATATCCTATAACGGCTCTATGATAAAGCCATCTAGAAGAGTACCGGTCTCATAAGAAGCCAGTATGAAGCTCCCACCGGATTGTGTATGCACCAGAGGCACAAATATTATAATAATATTTCAAGTTGTGGATGTAAATTATACCTGTGTAGAAGGGAGGTCATGAAAAAGATAGAAGATGTGATGCGAGATTCTAAGGTAAGTAAGGTAAAGGTGTACAACATACGAGATACTCAAGTGCAGAAGGTTGTGGTCCATACTTCGGATAAAAAGCTAGAAACGTGGGGATTCAGTATCCAGGATTGATAGCGGCGTCGTTAGTGGCATATTTCTAGCCTATGGTTTCTAGGTATCGCGAGATCTAGTTAAGAGAGTAAATAAGAGTTAGAGAAGATGTGATGTCTCACTTGATATTCCAGAATAACATAAGAAAATTTATTGTGCAAGCAAGTTGAAAGAAGGTTGCGAGTAGTATAAATAGATATGTGTAGCTCGCAAGCTAAGGTATGGTAGAGCGACAAGGTTTTAGGAAGACATGAGTAAGGATAAGAAAAGGCGGGTGAGAAGGTGACGAGAATGGATAAATCCTCGGGATTAAGCCCATGAAAACAAGAGAACTGATGGTTTCTCTAAGATATAGAAAGCTCAGTATAGTCTGAATGAACTCAAAGGAGTCTAAGAATAATAGCATTTAGAAGAGATGGAATGTTGCCTTGGTAGTAGAATGAGGGCGTAATTGTAATAGATAAAGGATGACGTTTGCGCTTTCGATTAAGTAATGATTTTAAGAAGAAAAAAAAGGGATTTCATAAATTGTACAGGGTTAAAATACCCATATAAGGAGAATCACATTGGGATGCTATGAAATATGGTTATGGAAGTATAGTATCGCCCCTAGGTGGAGTAGGCAAGTCACTTCGGATATTCCTCAATGAGACGTAAGCTTTAGTGACAATTCATTATGTAAGAGGTTTCAAGTTATCAGCGATAGATTATTGATCAACATTAAGGTGAATCAACAATGGATGAATAAAATTTACAAAGTACGAGATGAGATTAGGCCAGCATTCTTAAGATAAACAGTAATGAAGAAGCATTAAAGGACTTAGATTTATACATATAGGATAAGCAACAAGAATAACCTGAAGTTTGGAAGCAAACCTCAGTAATGATAAATTGAAGTAAGAGTTATGGTATAGTATAACCTACCTAGATGCAGTAAAGCCATATGGATGGATAACCGGGTCTGTGAAATAAGATATAGCAATATTTATAAGTTCAACAAAGTACCGAGCGAAGAACTTCAGCATACCTATAGATTCCCAGAGCGATATCATGTCAAGATCTGTATATGTTTACAAAGTAAGGACTAGAGATTGGCTAAAAATTTGGAGGAAAAAGGAGAGAAGAGTCGCATAGGCGCACTTACAAGGTCAGAGTCGTACAGGTTGCATGATAGAAGGTAGCAACTGTTACGAGATTGGAAGGATTTCGACCACAAGTCGTGGTGTGAGAAAGAGGCATAGAGGGGGAAATTCTCTGGCCTTTGGATTTATTCACAAAATAGTTTCCTAGATGGCAAGGAGAGTACTAAAGTATTCTGAAGACATAGGTTATGAAAATGATAAGTGCATCAGTCGACATTCGAGGACGAACGTTCCAAAGGGGGGAATGATATTACAACCCATGTTTTCGTACGTGAAAGTATGCCATAAGTAAATTGATATAATCTCAGAAATGAGATATTACATCTCACATTTTCATACGTTAAAGTTTCGTCGTAGGCTCGGGAATGAGATTATTTTTGAGGTTATAAACATTTATGCTATTTATAATAGGTGATAAGTAAGTGTCGTGAAGGTTAAAGGATAAATAAACCAAAGAAAATGAGTTTCGTTGAGGGTTGTAACTTTGGGATAAAATACGGTCCGAGATATAATACCTGATATTTATGGACTAGTGTCATATAAGGTACCACATGACCATGATAGTAGGGTACATGAAGTGTGTTAAAAGTGAGTAGTATTTTAAGTAATTTTAGATAATTCTTAATTATGTGAATAATTGGATAACTAATGATATTTGGGGGAAGATTAGCTAATTAATTATAACATTTTGATAAGCCTAACCCCCCCTCCCAACGTGGAAGAAACCCGCCCTAAATTAATGACTCCTAAGTTATTATGGTAAGGTGGAAAGTTAGAGGTTGTGTGGGACTACACCCATTCAAACATAAGATCTCTCTAATTCAAAGAGAGGTGCATATATCAAATTTTAAGTACGGATCTTCAACAACTCAAACAAAATTTCTTAGCATCCTAGCAACGTGACATTTTATAGTTTTTAAGGGAGTACGGTGCAATCTTTCTCAAGAATATCATACGGATTTTTCACTACTTTGATCTTGCCGTCACGTGTTTTGTCGCGATTGTCGTGTGTTAGAGGAATTGTCAAGAGAACTGACTCAGGTATGTTAAGGCTATCCCTTCTTTCCTTTTGGCATGATCCACACGATACAAACGAAATGAGCAAATGCACAATTTTCATAAATGACTCTGTTCATAGAAATGTTAGAGGTGCCTATGTTCTTGGTTCCTCATGTGTCCTATTATTTTATCATTTGTTCATGGGTCTCAGAAAATACGTAATTTGATTAAGTCTATTGCATGATATTAATCAAAGGAGTATTGATCTTATCACATTCCGAGAAATCTTATTAATGCACTTCTTATGCATTTCATGCATTTACATATGTACATTGACCAATGACCAGATGGCGTTATATATGTATATGGTATATGGGAAAAGGTTACGGCATTATATACGTACTACCACCTGATCAGCTGGTATGCATTGATGATTTGTCTACACTAGCCGAGATGATATGATGGGATGCCCTCAGAGGCAAGATGATGTTATGTACGCATATATCTATGCACGGTATGACATTTATACGCATATGCATGACATTGTAAATATAAAATGATTCGCATAGTTATTTAGACTTACATGTTGAGTCTTTTACTCCATGTTCCTCTCATGTCTTTTATTTACTGAATTTAATTTGTACTGAAGTCCATTTTTCATAGGAACACTGTGTTTCATGCCCGCAGGTTCTGATAGACAGGTTGAGAGTCCTCCAAGTAGGCTATCAGCTCATCGGAAGGTGTTGGTTCGCTCCATTTGCTCCGGAATTACTTATTTTGTCAGTATGATTTGGACATGTATTGATTAGTATGGTGGGGCCTTGTCCCGACCTTTACGGTATTTATCTACTCTTAGAGGCTTGTAGACTTATGTCTGTACGTGAAAGATTGTACGGTCTTGTCGGCCTATGATCAGTGTACGAGTGATCATTTTGGTCTTATAGGCCCGTATGTCTTATGTATAAGTTGATATTACATGTTTTATTCTAGTTATCTCACGGCACCCTTTCTGTCTCATTTTCCTATGATAGTATGGTACGAAAACATACGTTATGTTGGTACTCAGTTGAGTAAGGTACCCGGTGCCCGTCGCGGCCCATCGATGTGGGGTGTGACATGGCCGAACGCCTCGACAATATTTATATATATTATGGGATTCATCCATGGATCGAACGATACATCCTCGGTAGTGTAAGTACACGATTATTATGAATCGGGTCGTACGACCTCAGCATAACTCGTGCGTGTTATCACTCGGAGTTCGATTATACTTGATAGTCTTTCATGACTTAAGAATTTATAAATTCATGTTGGACCCTTACTTGTTGAGATTAGCATGTCGTATTTGGGACTTTTAGTTGTTATTTGTTAAAGGATCATAATATTGCCTCTTATTCTATTATTGATGTTGTATTTCATGCCTATTAAATATTTTTGTATATTATGTATATTGCCCGCTAGTAAGTATCGATGTCGACCCCTCATCAATACTTCTTCGAGGTTAGATTAGATACTTACTGTGTACACGTTGTTTACGTACTCATGCTATACTTCAGCACATATTGTACAGGTTTTAAGGCAGGTGCATCTGGAGTTCGTCCGGGCGCACATCTACATTACCCGGAGGCTTACTGGTGAGCTGCTTCTTATGCTCCGTTCTGCAGCACCTGGAGCCTTCTCTTGTTTGTTTCATCATTCCTTCTATTCTGTTTCAGAATAGTTCTTAGAGAGTTTTGTATATTCTACTAGATGCTAGTGCACTTGTGACACCGAATTTTAGAAATTCTAGTAGACACTCATGAGTTTTGATTATTTAATTCACTATCTTATTTTCAAATTTTAGTTTATGCTTTACATTAGTACGCCTACTTACTATTTGTTTCCTTAATTAAAAAATCAAAGACTTTAAAAATATTAAAATGAGTAATTAAATAGATGATTCACTATTGACTTGCCTAGCAGTGACGTTGAGCACCATCACAGCCGATCATGCAAGTTGGGTCATGACAAAAAGCCTTATTAGGGACAATATATGCAAATTGTAAAAATAACTCAGTTAGTTATGGTAAGTAACATACTTTAGTTAAACCGCGTAAAATAGTTTGTAATATAGTATATTTAAGAAAAAGTCCTTAAATGTAAAATCAAATATTCGTAATCTTCCGCAATTTTTCTTAAATATCTTTTGGGCAGAGAAGTGAACGAGGGAGAAAAAATGTTTTATACTTACGTGCACATATATTGCTACAACGAAATTATGAATGCCATTCTTTATATGAAAAAATAAAAATATTGATAAATTTTTTTGAAAAATATACAAAAATTTATTTCAATATGAACTTTATAAATATAACCAATTAAAATTTTCTTTTGGATCAAATCAGACTTACCTTTAAAACACTTGCCCTTAAAACTGTAACTGGTTATAGACACACAAGAAAGTTAGAACATTGTGAGAATTGATCTAAATAATAAATTATAATTTTGATTTTAACGTGAATTTTAAATTGTCACTTCTTCTGGATAAGATTAACATCTTCTGTCTATTAGGTGACGTCCTTAAATGTGTTTTGTAAATGACATAAGAATATATAGCTTTTAAAAATAAAAAAATTCAAAAAACTCCTAAATCTTCAAAGTCATATGGTCTTGCTGAAACTAAAAATGATGCATGATAACTCGTGAAATTCAAGTAATAAAATTATAAAATTGAAATAAATTTTATATTTGAACACGTTGACTGATATGCTTAAGGACTTCAAAGGAACAACATTTCTTCTATTAAGTTAGCTAGACAGGATCAACAATTATTCAAGAACTTATAATTTTTTTTATCTCTATTTTATGATTCAAAGCACAAAATTTAAAATAATATTTATCTGATATTTTTAAAGTTTTATACTAATTGAGATAAGGGACACGCGCAACGCACGTAAAGTCATAGCATAAATAAGAACATCGTTTATTTTAGCATATTGAAAATTGATGTCATTGTAATTGGTAGGTGAGGTGAGAAAGGCTTGTCCGTTATATCATAAATCATATTGGATGATAAGTTTAGTAACCTTTCTCCATCCAATGTCCATGTTAGCCTATTAAGTGATGTGATTTTGAATGAATATGATATGATAAAATATATGGAATATGATATCCCGTACGCGTGTATAATTTTATTTTTACCTATTATATATTTTTACTTAAACAAACTTTAATTGGTGATACTACTTTACTAGTATTTCTTTTAATTTGTAATTTTTTATTATAATTGAGTTCGAACTTTCGCATTAAAAGTTGGAATACTGATTTGTTGACCTCTAGGTTGTTTTCGAGGAAACCTTGATCTGAAATGAATATCATGTTATACATTTATCGATAAACTAGAAATATTCATATCTTTTTAGATATTAACTCTACGAAGATACCAAAATATTAATAAGGTTTCAAACATAAAAATTTATATATGTAAATAAAGGAGGGATTGTTTACCTCAAAAATGAAGTTAACAATTATATTTGTTTTGTGGTTCTAAAAATATGTGATTTATTTCTATACCAGTAGATAAGCTAGAAACGATTAAGCGTAAGTAAGAAGCATATGATAATCAAACCAGTGTTGTCAAAGGTAACGGTGGCCTTGAGCTCGATAGCCTCGGGGTCTTGAGGTTAGTTAGTAGCAATAAAGTAAGAACAATGAATGAAGAACAATAAAGTTGAAGCATAATCTTCAGCACAGCAAACAAGAAAAACAGAGTAGAATATTCTATAACAGTATATGATCTCTTACAAAATGATTGGGGTCTCCTTTATATAGGAGGGGAAAATCCTAATATGGTACATTTCTAATTATGACAAAGAATACTATTGGTACAGTTGTATAACAGCATAGTACGGATTTATACTATCTCTTACAAATCTTATCTGTCCTAACCACGTGTCCTTGAAAAATTCTCGCTTTTTTTAACAATCATTGATTTTGCACTGCCTCGAGGTAGAGCCGTGACGGGCCTTCGACGTGCTTTCTCAAAGTGCACATTCTGAGATCGGACTTGAACTTTATCTCGAACATGAGCTCAGGCTCAGAAAATAATAGAGATTTTGAAATCGGACTCCTCCGATTCCGGCCGTATATAGATAGTCCCCGCGTTTATTAGAATGAAACAATGAGAAACGATTTGAATTCTTGACTCTTCGATATCCCCACCATGATCTCAGTCACGTGAGGTCAGCGATTGGTGTGACGAAAAGGTTGTGCAGAGGTCATGTCTGCAGAGTTCCCAAAAAACCATAAGTCGATAACAGCTATTGACCGCCCTTTTAGCTTCTCCAATACGCTTAGATGACCCCTATAAATACTCCAGTCCTTCACTTTTTATACTTTTACTTTCTGCAACATCTTCAAATCTTCACCAACTGTTCTCTGCATTCACCCTTTTTTTGTGTTCATCTCTTAACCAGTTTCTTCTTCTTATTCTGAAATTTCACAACAAACATGGCGAAAACTTCAAAGACAGTTCCCCAAAAAGAGAAAACCCCTTCATCATCACGCTCGTCTAAGAGCAAAAAGGTAGTACCTCCTCGTATTAAGGAGTGTACCCCAGGGCCTTATGAAACATCTTCTAATCTCAAGGTCGAAAAACCTTCCTTGGTTGTGGGACGGTATGAACCCTTGTCTCGATATATTAGTCTAATAATCGAAACAAAAAAAATGAAGGATGATTGCCGTTGGGGGGATGCAGTACAAGTGGAGATTCCTTCACCTGAAGAGGACATAACCACTTACAAAGTTGGTTTCCTAAGCATATACACGTACCCATTCACCTTAGGTCCTGTAGAACCTTCTTTGCCACCGATAGATCCATTTTTGTCGACAATATCGGGTGACACTCGGCCAAATCTATCCTTCCTTTGGCAAATCATTTACCTGATCAGGTACTTTTTGAACATGGTCAAGGGGATGCCTTTCACCCTTGACCATCTGATTAGACTGTACATCCCTCGTCTCTATCGAGGTGGTTTGATAAAATTATAACGTCGATCTTCGAAATCTTTCTTCACTAGAATCGATGAAGATAAAGACTGAGGGTGGATAAGCCGCTTCGTTCGAGTCAGGACTTTCGACCTGATTCCTGCTGAGAAGATGTCATTCCTCGATGAATGGAGCATGAAGCGTAAGTGTCGACTCATTGAGCATGTTTCATTAATTACATATATTCTCTTCCTTTCGGAGTAACTCCCTTCTGATGATGCAGTCGTCGAGTGGTACACTGGTGCGGTTAAGGACCTCCAGGGCTGGGTTCGACAACTAGCTTCCACCTCCACATATGCTGAGCGCGCCTGGCATGACTTGGTCTAAGGTCGATGGGACGCCAAGAACCATGGTAAGTTTTCATCATTGATGTATTTGAATCCCCTAGTGAAATATCTCTTAATAACACGCTTAACTTTGGTGCTCATGTAGGCCTTGGAGAAGCCGTTTCAATGAGGTCGCCCCCACCTGGCGAAGTAGATACCCCAAAACCTTCCAAGGATAAGAAGAGAAACAAGGAGATGCTAGCGGAGTCCCCGAAACCAAAAAAGACCAATCTTCGAAAACCTAGGGCCGACACGGTGGCCTTGTCTCCCGAAGTTGCTGCAAGTCTTCGTGCTGAGGACGAAGAGAGAGATGAGACTGAGGGTGAAGGTGATGCCCTCCCGTTAGTAACTCGGAGGGGAAGCGGTGTCGATGCTTCAAAGGTTACTGCACCGAAGGCTGCCGAGGTGGTTCAATCTCGAGCTGAGGTGATCTCTGAAGGGAGCTCGGACCCAGTCCCTGAACCGGCTGGTGGCCAGAACGTACCTTGTGCTGAAAAGCATATGATAGATGGGTCCGAAGAACTCAACCCTGAGGATCCTTGAAGGCGAGAGAAGGCCCCGATCGATCCACTCGGGCTAATTGAAGTGGACAACTCTCTGCCTGGCCCGTCATTTTCTTCAGGGCAAATACGGGATGCCCAAGATATGAAGCCTCTCGACGTGGGGGCATCCCACAAGGAGAATGATATATTTGGAGAGTGCTTCACTGGGGTCGAGGAAGGCCCCGACCTTGACACCTCATTCATTTTTGAAGAGGCCGAGAAACATCGGAAACAAGTAATCTTAGCCTTAACAATTATATCTTGAATTTGGTTCTTGCCTTTCTGACCTCCTTCCTTTGTTTTTTAGGCCGTAATGCTCTTCGACCAAGCCTTTTCCAAGTCACGAGCTGAACTGGACCACTATGAAGATGAGCTTAGGAAACTCATGTCAGAGTCGGATGAGCTCAAGGCTCTTTATGCCAAAAGGGAGGGGGAACTCAATGACCTTCGAGCAAGTTCAGAGAAGGCTTCCCAAGAGCGGACCGATTCCGTTGAGCAGGTAATATAGCCTTTGTGGGATTATTTTATTCTTACTCATTTTGGTGTTTAATATCTTGACTTGATTCTTGCAGCTCAAGCAGAAGGATGACCTGGTGGGGTAACTTCGGGAGGAGCTGAGGGTCAAAGATGCTGAGATCCTCGGGTTGAAGCAGTGCATAGATGATATGGCCTCCGAGAAGGATACTCTTCGAGAGAAGCTGGCCTCGGCTGAGAACCAACTTCAGGGTGCAAAGGAAGAGAACCGTAAATATAAGGACCTTCATATTGAGTTGGCTGCAGAATTATCCAATGTCATGTCCGAAGTTGATGCACTCATGTCATCCTATCTGACTGACGTTGCTGCTGCAAATGCTTGGGCTAAGAAGGTATCTGCTGAATCCAAGCTGAAGCTAACACTTGCCCTCGATCATGCTCAATTGGAATGTCGAAGGCAGGCTCTCAGGAGGTGCATGCCAAAGGTTTTGATCTTTCTGCCGAGATCGAGAAAGTGATGGATTTAGAAGAAAAATCGGTTGCACAGCTTACTTCCGATGAGGATTCTGCTAGTGGCTCGGAGAGTGGTGAAGATGAAGACGAAGTCCTTGAGGGGGAAGAGCTCACCGAAGATCAGGTTGCCGAAGGCCAGGCCATCAAAGATGCAGCTCCTGAGGAAACTATCTCCAGACGGGTGACCCCGACAGTAGACTAGGCTTCTTCAATTTTCCTTCTTTTGTGTAAGGGCTCCGTGTGGGAGCTTTGTAAACATACTTTTGGACCATCATCTAAATATAAAGAATCTTTTGTTTCATCTTCGTTTTTTTAATTTCTGTCTTGTCTTTGAAATGATATTTGATGTTGTTGACGATCAGTCCAATGTATTGGACTTAAAATATAAAACCCTTAGGTTTTTCGTTTGATCAACAATCGATAATAAGTGATTACTTATTTCACGCCCCAAACTAGGGGAGGCACGACTTGCACTCGATACTGTATTCAATCAAGTTAGCCACTAAACATACTAGGTAACTAAACTGGGGGCCCAACAGATCGGGCAGCACAACATCTGAAATACTAAGCCTGGACCGTTAAGGTCATGACCTGAATAACAATAGGCCATATAAATAAAGGTAGACAAGACAAAATAATAAAGTAGTAGCTGGCCGACGAGTCCGCGACTGAAGACATACATGCCTACACACACATATAAGCCTATGGGCTGGAGACTGAAAGCTGCAAAAAGAAACCCAGAATATTGTGTCCGCAATAGCCTCTAAGAGTGTCATATGTACTATCGGGACAAGGCCCCGACTATACCCAAATTGTACAAAAAAATTAATCATCCTACGAAAGCTCCAGGAAGAGGTGGAGCTTACCAACTCACAGCTGAACCCCGAAATCCTAGTGGAGGGGCCGATCAGAGTCCTTACCTGGACCTGCACGCACGGAAAAAAAAATGAAGTGTCCCCAGGCAATGGGACATCAGTACGAATAAAAATGTACTGGTATGTAAGGTAGAAAGTAGAATCATACATAGCTGATGTAAAAAGGGTAATAGAGATACCACCTGACACTGAAACTCTGATAGCCTCCATGGCCGACATCCGACCTCATAGTAATCAAATATGCATGGTATGCTCGTGTAATCGTATGTCATGAATACATATATATTGATGCAAATGAATGGCATACCCAACCAAATGCTAGCAATGGCGGTCTCTCCCGGTAGCTAACCGGTACCATATTTCCAACTTGTGGCCATCTGTACAATATATATATATATATATATATATATAGTCTTTCGGGCAAATAGGTCCCTTACCTCCGATTATAGCTCGAAGTCCATGCATAATATTTCATGTATGATATGAACTTTGAATGCACATAATAGGCCATAACAATAACTTAGCCAATCTTGGCTCATTGGTACTCTTGTTCTCATAATCTCATAATCACCTTCGTATCGCATACAAATGTCTCGGTGAACCTCATATGTTTTTTGAATAAGCTTGAAAACTTAACTCGGCTTTTAGAAAGATAACTTAACTCTGAAGATGTTCATAAAAAGCTTAAGGTGTTTCACTTAGTCCTTATACCTGATTTCTTGATAATTGGTAAAAGAAAGTATTTCAAAAAACAAGTGTTTTAGTAGTTTAAACGTAAAAATTATATTTGAGATTTTTTGAAATCGACGTATCACTTTAGAGATTTTTATAATACACTTTAACAAGGAAGAAAGACTGATCGCAAATAATAAATGCCTTTATTTTTAAGTCACACAACCGAAAGACGAATAAGAATGCATATATATGGACATATAGTTAAGAAAGCCGACAAAATGACATATATAGATGTCGAATACACTATTTAACCGAATGAGCGGAATATCAACCTAATAGCATCATGAAAAATACTTCAGCTACGATCCTAATGCCTTTCACAGAAGGTCTTTCTAGCAATAGAATAGTAAAATATCACATTAGGCGTCTTAGGAATTTTTCAGAATTCGTGCTAAAAGGAAAGACGGAGCTTAGCTTTAACATACCTCTCCAACGAACGTCAGAATTCCTATAGTTCCTTCACAAAAGTTGTTCCTTACGTTATAAGCTTCGAAAAAACTATATATATGCAGCTTATACGCACTTTAAAACAGTTCATAATTGAGTTTAAATCGGCATATTTGCCATATGACCCTAACTTGACGAAACGTTCGTAGAACTTTGTAACAAAATGATCATAAAAGAGTCGCAAGATGATTACCTTGGAAAACCAAGTATAAATCCTGAAGAACCAGCAAGAACAACAAATTCCTATCTTCCAAAAATTGCTCCAAATACAGCTAATAGAAGGGGGAAACGATTGCAAAGCGTAGAGATTGCATTTCTAGGCACGGGGGCAAACTTTAACGATAGAAATCGTTAAAAACGCACCTTAATCACTCAAGAACACTATGGGACCTTCTCTTCAGATTTCTCACTGTTTTGGAACTAAAATGAAATATTTTGGGGTCTTAAAAGTCGAATTTGCCGACTTATACCACTTGTTTGACCTGACCCGGTTCGCGACCCTGTTTCAACCCGGACAGTCCGCGGTAAAACAGTCATAACTTTTTACTCCGATGTCGGTTTGATGTGAAGTCTTTTTGGTTGCGAACTAAACTCGTAGAACTTCGAATCGGTAGGTTGTGGGTCCCATAAATCTTTATATATTGGGAGAAATGATCTAATACATTTGACCCAAAGTGTAAAAAATTTATTAGAGAAATTTATGATAACTCTTGCCGACCTTAATTTCGCAACTTACTTAACTCCCAAAACTTAACATGTGACCAGTGTGATATTATAATACCTCCTAACACATTATTCTTAGCATATTATACACTCTTAGTCTTATCCCACACGTGCAAGTTAACTTAAACCTTCCGAACGCGCGGGGTGCTACCCGAGCCATTTACTTAACCACGAACCTTTGTTTAAGGGATTCCTTTGACCTTAAGATTTATTTTAGTTCCTTGATATTACCACACATTTTCAGTATTATTATCCCAATGTGCTATACCCAATCATATATACCTAATATAACCACGCCACGTTACGTATATTACGTAAAAGAAGAGAAAAAAACACATGGGGTCTCACAGCCTCTCCCTCCCCCTTAAGAACATTCGTCCGCGAATAGATCTATTCAATTCCTTGGTTTCATTTCTTTTCCGCTAATACGTTATTTGCGAGGCTATATTTGTTACATTTGCAAAGCATAAATCAAATTCTGAAGATTCCAACTACTAGGCTTCGTATAGCTATCTCACAATAAGAAATTTAAATTTACTTTCAAGTCATTTAAAATTCAATTAAGTTGCTGTAAAGAAATAATTGCCAATTATTTAAGTGCGACTCACCTTAAGACGTAAATAGGTGGGGGTACTTCTTCCTCATTTCCTCGATGTTGTTATTTCGCCATAACACTTTCACGGAAGCCACTTCTTTAGTTCGAAGCTTTCTTACCTGCCGATCTAAAATAGCTAGTGGTACCTCTGCATAAAATAAGTCTTCAGCAATGTGAATATCCTCAATGGGTGTAATACGTGAAGGACCTCCAATGCACTTCCGCAACATAGATACATGAAACACAGGATAGACTGCTTCCAATTCTGAAGGCAAATCAAGCTCGTACGCCACCCTACCAATCCTCCGAATAATATTATACGGTCCAACATACTTGGGGCTGAGCTTCCCCTTCTATCCAAATCGCATGACGCCCTTCATAGGCGATACTTTCAGGAAAACTCAATCTTTTATATCAAACTCTAAGTCTCGTCGTCGAACAGCTGCATAAGACTTCTACCGACTTTGTGTTGTACGCAGTCAGTCTCTAATAAGTTTTACCTTTTCCATTGCTTGCTGGACTAAATTACGACCTAGCAACTCTGCTTCCCCGACCTCGAACCAACCGATCGGCGACCTACACTTCCGCTCGTATAGTGCTTCGTAAGGAGCCATCTGAATATTAACTTGGAAGCTGTTATTATAAGCAAACTCAATAAGAGGTAGATGATTATCCAAACTTCCTTTAAAATCTAGCACGCAGGCACGTAACATATCCTCAACTGTCTGAATAGTATGCTCTGTCTGTCCATCAGTTTGCGGATGAAAAATGGTGCTAAGATTTACCTACGTGCCTAGACCCTTCTGAAAAGATTTCCAAAAATGTGCTGTAAATTGAGCCCCTCGATCAGAGATTGATAATGGCACTCCGTGAAGGCGAACAATCTCTCAAATGTAAAGCTTGGCATAATCCTCGTCTGAATATGTCGTCCTGACTGGAAGGAATTGAGCAGATTTTGTAAGCCTATCAATAATTACCCAAATAGAATCATACCTCTGTGGAGTGCGAGGCAAGCCAGTGATGAAGTCCATATTTATCTGTCCCATTTCCATAATGAAAGCTCAATATACTGAGTTAGGCCTCCAGGCCTCTGATGTTTGGCTTTAACTTACTGGCAGTTGGAACATTGGGCTACCATCTCCGTGATATCTTTTTTCATTCCATTCCACCAATAGATCTGTCAAAGGTCCTGATACATCTTTGTCGCTTCGGGGTGAACTGCATATCTAGAATAATAGGCCTCCGAAAGAATCTTGGTGTGGAGCTCTCCGACTGTCGGTACACATAAGCGGCCCTGGTATCTAAGGACTTCATATCCAGTTAGCTCAAATAAAGGTTGTCGCTGTTGTGGAATACTTTCCCTCAGTTTTATAAGCTCGGGATCCTCGTGTTGTCGCTCTTTCACTTCAGTAACAAAAGAAGATTTTGTCGTATTCTGAACGAGAATGCGTCCACCCTCTACGTCTACCAAACGCACCTGCAAACTAGCTAGCTGGCATATATATCTGGTCATCTTGACCTTATCATCTTCAACATGGCTTAGACTTCCCATGGACTTCCGGCTAAGGGCATTAGCAACAATATTAGCTTTGTCGGGATGATATAAAATATCAACATCATAGTCCTTTAGTAATTCTAGCCATCTTCTTTGTCCTAGGTTCAGCTCCCTCTGTTTAAATAAATACTGAAGGCTCTGGTGGTCGGCGAAAACATCAATATGAACCCCATATAGATAATGCCCCCAAATCTTTAGGGCAAAGACAACTGCGGCTAACTCAAGATCGTGCGTAGGATAGTTCTGTTCATGTTTCAGCAACTGTCTGGAGGCGTACGTGATAATCTTACCATGCTGCATAAGAACACAACCTAGGCCAATTCTCGAGGCATCACAATATACAACATTACCCTCGGTGCCATCCGGAAGAGTCAAGACAGATGCCGTAGTAAGCCTTTTCTTTAGTTCCTGAAAACTTTGTTCACATGCCTCAGTCCACTGAAACTTAGCTCCCTTATGTGTCAGTTTCGTCAATGGTACAGAGATAGAGGAAAATCCCTCCACAAACCTTCGGTAATACCCTGCCAAGCCTAAAAAGCTACGAACCTCTGTCGGATTCAAGAGCCTCGGCCAAGTCATCATAGCTTCAATCTTTTGGCCATCAACCTTGATATCATCACCGGTAATAACATGACCAAGAAAATCTACAGAAGTTAGCCAAAATTTACATTTAGAGAATTTAGCATATAACCTGTAGTCCTGGAGAGTCTGCAATACAGCTCGCAAGTGGTCCGCATGCTCGGCTTCCGATCGTGAATATATTAGGATGTCGTCAATAAACACAATCACAAATTCATCCAAGAATGGTTTGAATACCCGGTTCATAAGATCCATAAAGGCTGCTGGGGCATTTGTAAGCCCGAAAGACATGACAAGGATTTCAAACTGGCCATACCTCGTCCTAAATTCTATTTTTGGGATATCAATATCCCTGATTCGTAGCTGATGATAACCGGATCGCAAGTCGATCTTCAAAAAGTATTTGGCACCTTGTAACTGGTCGAACAAGTCATCAATCCATGGAAAAGGATACTTATTCTTGATAGTGACTTTATTTAGTTGCATGTAGTCAATACACATCCGCTAGGAGCCATCATTCTTTCGAACAAAGAGCACCAGAGCAGCCCATGGGGATGTACTTGGACTAATAAAGCCTTTATCGAGCAAGTCCTTCAGTTGTTCCTTCAATTCCCTTAGCTCTACAGGATCCATTCTGTAGGGAGGAATGGATATAGGTTGCGTATCGGGAAGCAAATCTATAGAAAAATTGATTTCCCTTTCGGAGGGAATTCCTGGAAGCTCGTCAGGGAATACCGTCGGAATTCATTCACAATAGGAACCGACTGAAGAGTCGCTGGCTCATTATCTATATCCCTGACATGAACCAGATGGTATATACAGCCTTTAGAAATAAACTTCCGAGCCCTAAGGTATGAAATAAACTTACCCTTGGGTGAGGCTGCATTACCTTTCCATTCAAGGACAGGCTCACCAGGAAAATGAAATCGGACCAACTTTGCACGACAATCAATATTAGCATAACAAGCTGCCAACCAATCCATACCCATAATGACATCGAAGTCTAGCATAACCAATTCAACTAAATCAACAGAGGTTGGACGGTCATTAATTAACACTGTACAACCTCGATAGACAGGACTAGCTACAATAGAGTCACCAACTGGCGTAGACACCTCAACTAACTATGGCAACAACTCTGATCTCATGTCAAGCTTATCAGCAATAAATGGAGTAATATATGAAAATTTAGAGTCGGGATCTATCAATGCATAAATGGCATGAGAATGTATTGTCAATACACTTGTGACAACATCTGGGGATGCCTCTGAATCCTATCGTCCTGTGAGTGCATAAAAGCGGTTCTGGCCACCACTAGAACCTGAGGTGTCTCCTCCACCTATCCCCCTACCACGGCCCTAAGTAGGCAGTGGACCTGGTCGGGGAGCACGGACTGAGGGCGAAGAGGCTGTTGCAGATCCTGAAGGCTGAGCTAGTGCACCCTTGCCTAACCCCAGGCACCGGCTAATAAAATGTCTTGTCTGCCCATAATGATAACATGCACTAGAACATTTTCTACACTGCTCGGTGTGCAGCTTACCGCAATGAGTACATGGACGAGTAGGCCGTCTCATCTGTGCGGAATTCTCCTATCGACGGCCCTCAGGATGGCCTGAGCTCTGCCCCGGTCTTGACTGAATATAACGATCAAACCGCTGGTCCTGCATCTGTGGAGGGAAATTACCTGCTGACTGAGGTAGATATCGATGGAGTGAGGGCCTAAAATCACCCTGCGGCTCCCTATAAGACCCCATAGTACGAGCCCTCTTACTCTGCTCCATATCCCTGCGAGTATCACGAATCCGACGGGAAAGGTCCTCTGTAGTCTGAGCGAAAGCGTGTATGCGGGAAATATCTACATCATCCGATAGGGATGCTACCCTACAATCTCTAATCAGATGATCCCCCAAACCATCCACATAATGATGAACTCTAGCCCTCATAGTACGTACGATATCTGGTGCATACCTCGCCAAAGAATTAAACTTATGGTTATAATCCCTCACACTCATATTCCCCTGCTTCAGACTAAGAAACTGGTCAAGACGGGCCTCCCCAACCTCCCATGGAAAATAATGGGCTAAAAAAGCCTCAAAGAAGTCCTCCCACTCTGCTGGAGGAGCATCAGGTCCTCTAGATCTCTCCCATGCCTCATACCATAGGACGGCTACCTCACGTAGTCGAAAAGAAGCCAACTCCACAGCCTCGGAGACGGAGGCATGCATCACCGTCAATACTCTATACATATGGTCTATAAATTCCTGGGGATCCTCAGTGGAACTGGATCCTGTATATAATGGAGGGGCCAAGTGAAGAAAATCTCGTACCGTCGAACTTCCTGTCTGATCTCTCTGGGCATCTGCTCCTGACTCTAGATGTCGCTCATGAATAGAAACCATCATATTCAGCAACTGAACTTCCTCCCGCATTCCCTTCTCCCCAGTCTTTGATGGGGGAACAACAAGTGCTGGAGGTCCTGTGTCTCTAGCTGCTCAGGTACCAATGGAACTGGTGAGGCTGGGGGTACTACATCTCCCTGAGCTCCAACAAGTGCTGGGGAAGCTGAAACTAGGGGTACTGGAGACTCACTGTGTGCCTCTAAGGGAAATCTATCCCTCTGACCCGGTGGGGAACGACTGGTACCTTCCCCCGGATCAATACTTATCTCTCGATGTGCCATCTCCTGCTAGATAAGAAACACAAAGCACGATTTAGATTTTATATGTTACTATAACTTTGCTCTATAGCACGACCTATTAATTGAAAGAAACGTAACCATTCCTAAATGCCTCATAGCCTCCTGATTATAAGTGTGGTGCACAACACACCCATAAGCAAGACTCTACTAGACACGGCTTGCGGACTCTCTGGGATACGACCTGCTCTGATACCAAGTTTGTCACGCCCCAAACTAGGGGAGGCACAACTGACACTCGATACTGTATTCGATCGAGTTAGCCACTAAACATACTAGTTAACTAAACTGGGGGCCCAACAGATCGGGCAGCACATAATCTCAAATACTAAGCCTGGACCGTTAAGGTCATGACCTAAATAATAATAATCCATATAAACATAAGTAGACAAGACAAAATAATAAAGTACTAGCTGGTTGACGAGGCCACGACTGAAGACATACATGCCTACACACATATATATACATGCCAAGCCTATGGGCTGGAGATTGAAAGATGCAAAAAGAAACCCAGAATACTGTGTCCACAATAGCCTCTAAGAGTGTCATAAGTACTGTCGGGACAAGGCCCCGACTATACCCAAACTGTACAACAAAAGTAACCATCCTACGAAAGCTCCAGGAAGAGGTGGAGCTTACCAACTCATAGTTGAACCCCGAAATCCTAGCGGAGGGATCGATCAGAGTCCCTACTTGGACCTGCACGCACGAAAAAAAAATGCAGTGTCCCCAGGAAACGGGACATCAGTACGAATAAAAATGTACTGGTATGTAAGGCAGAAAGTAGAATCATACATAGCTGATGTAAAAAGGGTAATAGAGATACCACCTGAAACTGAAACTCTGATAGCCTCCATGGCCGACATCCGACCTCTTAGTAATCAAATATGCAAGGTATGCTCGTGTAATCGTATGTCGTAAATACATATATATTGATGCAAATGCATGACATACCCAACCAAATGCTAGCAATGGCGGTCTCTCCCGGTAGCTAACCGGTATCATATTGCCAACCTGTGGCCATCTGTACAATATATATAGTCTTTCGGGCAAATAGGCCCCTTACATCTGATTATAGCTCGAAGTCCATGCATAATATGGCATGTATGATATGACCTTTGAATGCACATAATAGGTCATAACAAGAACTTAGCCAATCTTGGTTCATTGGTACTCTTATTCTCATAATCTCATAATCACCTTCGTATCGCATACAAATGTCTCGGTGAACCTCATATGTTTTTTGAATAAGCTTGAAAACTGAACTCGACTTTTAGAAAGATAACTTAACTCTGAAGATGTTCATAAAAAGTTTAAGGTGGTTCACTTAGTCCTTATACCTGATTTCTTGATAATTAGTAAAAGAAAGTATTTCAAAAATCAAGTGTTTTAGTAGTTTAAACATAAAAATTATATTTGAGATTTTTTTTTGAAATCGAGTATCACTTTAGAGATTTTTAAAATACACTTTAACAAGGAAGAAGGACTGATCAAAAATACTAAATACCTTTACTTTTAAGTCACACAACCCAAAGACGAATAAGAATTCATAAATATGGACATATAGTTAAGAAAGCCGACAAAATGACATATATAGATGTCGAATACCCTATTAAACTGAACGAGTGGAATATCAACCTAATAGCATCATGAAAATACTTCAGCTAAGATCCCAATGCCTTTCACAGAAGGTCTTTCTAGCAATAGAATAGTAAAATATCACATTTGGCGTCTTAGGAATTTCCCAGAATTCGTGCTAAAAGGAAGGACGGAGCTTAGCCTTAACATACATCTCTAACAAACGTCTGAATGCATGTAGTTCCTTCACAAAAGTTTTTCCTTACGTCCTAAGCTTCAAAAAACACTATATATATGCAGCTTATACGCACCTATAAACAGTTCATAATTGAGTTTAAATCGGCAGATTTGCCATATGACCCTAACTTGACGAAACGTCCGTAGAACTTTGTAAAAAAATGATCATAAAAGAGTCCCAAGACGATTACCTTGGCAATCCAAGTTTAAAGCCTGAAGAACCAGCAAGAACAACAAATTCCTATCTTCCAAAAATAGCTCCAAACACAGCTAATAGAAGGGGGAAACGATTGCAAAGCATAGAGATTGCGTTTCTAGGCACGGGGGCAAACTTTAACGATAGAAATCATAAAAATCGCACCTTAATCACTCAAGAAAACCATGGGACCTTCTCTTCAGCTTTCTCACTGTTTTGGGACTAAAATAAATTGTTTTGGGGTCTTAATAGTCGCATTTTCCGCTTATACCATTTGTTTGACCCGACCCGGTTCGCGACCCGGTTTCAACCCGGACAGTCCGCGGTAAAACAGTCATAATTATTTACTCCGATATCGGTTTGATGTGAAGTTTTTTTGGTTGCAGTATAGACTCGTAGGCCTTCGATTCGGTAGGTTGTGGGTCCCATAAATCTTTATATATTGGGATAAATGATCTGATACATTTGACCTAAAGTTTAGAAAATTTATTAGAGAAATTTACGATAACTTTTGCCGACCTTTATTTCGCAACTTGCTTGACTCCAAAANACACGCGGGGTGCTGCCCAAGCCATTTCTTTAACCACGAACCTTTGCTTAAGGGATTCCTTTGACCTAAAGCTTTAGTTTAGTTCCTTGATATTACCACACATTTTTAGTCTTATTCTCCCAATGTGCTATACCCAATCATATATACCTAATATAACCACGTCACGTTACGTATATTACGTAAGAGAAGAGAAAAAAACACATGGGGTCTCACAACTTAGGGTCCGGTCATCGAGCTAATCTTTAGCTCGGGATTTTCGAGTCCGATCTGCGTAAGGTCCTGAGCATGATGTGCTTCGGCCTTTAAGCTCTTTAAGTATTAGCCCTTAGGCTTTTAAACATCGGCTCTTAGGCTGTTTTAAGTTGGCCCTTAGGCTCTCTAGATTGACCCTTAGGCTCTTTAGGTTGGCCCTAAGGCTCTTTAGGTTGGCCCTAAGGCTCTTACATATCGGCCCTTAGGCTCTTATTAGTTAGCCCTTAGGCTCTTTTAAGTTGGCCCTTAGGCTCTTTAGATTGGCCCTTAAGCTCTTACATATCGGCCCCTAGGCTCTTATTTGTTTGGGTCAATTTGACCTCTAAAATGGCTACAATTTTCCCCCTTTCTGGCTAAAGACTTGTAAAAATTTTGTTATGCCTTGGAATGTTTTTATATTCGTTCGACTTTTTGACGGTTCAATTGGTTGGAACCTCGATTGCAAGTCGATGTGTGACGATAGTTGAATACCTCGTGAGGTTTTCTCGAAGGCTGATTTTTTCGAAGCCTTCACATTATTCGGGGCTGATTTTATCGAAGCCCCTTTCCTTATGCTGAGGGTAGTCTGATTTAACCTGATTTTGATGAATTTGAAGGCCTTTAGTTTTATGGCGGAAGTCGGACGTCTACGAGCCGCATTATTTCGGTCGTAGCCCTTTCATATGACTGTAGTCTTTTATATGGCTGTAGTCTTTAGTCCCCGAGCGAGATGGCCTTGGCCTTAATATCGAGGGGTTGCCTTTTTTAAGGTCTTAAGTTCGTGTATGACTCATTGAGGTCTTATAAGTTTGATTTTTTCCTCACTGAGGTCTTATATGTTTGAGTTTGCCTCATTGAGGTCTTATAAGTTCGATTTAGCCTCACTGAGGTCATATATGTTTGAGTTTTAGATGGCCTGATCTGTTGACTGTCGATGATAGTCCCCGAGTATTCGAGTATATTTGGCCCTTGAGTCGTTAAATGTGAAAATAGTAGACTACTTCGAGGCACAAAAGTGTTTCGATATTATAAGAGTGTTTCTTTGAGTAATCGATACATGCGTAAATGTTTTTGCCATCGGGGGCTCGATTATTCTATATGGACACGGTTCATTGGACTGTTTGGCCCATTACAACATTCTCCTATCGAGGTCCTCCTTGGGATGACTTGTTTTCTTCAAAAACGTAACCTCAGAGGGTAATGCCCCCCAGTATTCGAGGTTGATAGAAAAGAAGCCTTGAATACTTGTTGAGTTTTCCTTAGGTAGCATATAGGTGTTGCCTCCTAAAAAACCTTGCCGGTAAAACCCATTTGGGATAAAACCCGATCTAAGGGAAAAAGAGTGCAACGCGTGCTTTAAACCCAAGGTCTTCGAGTTGAAGGGTGCTTCGATATCTCCAATCGAACACCTGTAAGAAGTTAGTATAAAATATAAATGAAAAAAGGAAAAGGTCATACCTCAGAAATAATAATGTTTGAGCAATGATATATTCCAATTGTTTGGTCGTAGCTCTCTTTCCATTATGCCAAGTTTGTAGGATCATTTGCCTACGACTCCGAGGACATGGTACGGTCCTTCCCAATTAGGACCTAGGTTCCCTTTCGTTTGGGTTTCGTGTATTGAGAGTGACTATCCTTAGAACTAAGTCCCCGACTCCGAAGTAGCGGAGGTTCGTTCTTATGTTGTAGTACCTTTCGATCATTGTTTTTGAGTGGCCATTCGAACTAATGCGGCCTCACGCCTTTCATCTAAAAGCTCGAGGGAGGTGTTCATGGCCTCGTTGTTTGATTCCTCGATGGTATGTTGAAATCTGACGCTCGATTCCCTGACCTCTACTGGGATCAACGCCTCGGACCGATATACCAAAGAAAGCGGGGTCTCCCCTTTGCTCGACTTCGATGTTGTTCGATATGCCCATAGTACCTCGGGCATCACTTCTCTCCATTTCCCCTTCGCATCATCTAACCTCTTTTTCAAGTTTTGGATGATGGTTTTGTTTGTGGACTCGACTTGACCATTTGCACTTGGGTGATAAGGCATTGATAGTATCCTTTTGATTTTATGGTCTTCGAGGAATTTTGTTACTTTGTTGCCGATGAACTACTTCCCATTATCGCATGCTATCTCGGAGGGAATCCCGAATCGACATATGATGTGGTCCCATATGAAGTCGATGAATTCTTTTTTTCTTATCTTCTTGAAGGCCTGTGCTTCCACCCATTTTGAGAAGTAGTCAGTCATAAATAAGATAAATTGAGCTTAACCTGGCTCTGTTGGCAGGGACCGATGATGTCCATCCCCCATTTCATGAATGGCGACGGGGATAGGACCGAGTGTAGTTGTTCACCTGGTTTATGGATCATCGTGGCAAATCTTTGGCATTTATCACATCTTAGAACAAACTCCTTGGTTTCCTTCTCCATGCTATCCCAGTACTACCCTGCTCTGATCACCTTGCGAACCAAAGAATCGGCACCAGAATGATTCCCACAAGTGCCTTCAAGGATTTCTCATAGCACATAATCAGTATCCCCTGGTCCCAAAAATATTGCCAATGGTCAGTCAAAGATCCTCCTATACAATGTTCCATTCTCGCCGAGTGAAAATCGGGCTGCTTTGGCTCGGAGGGCCATCGATACTTTTAGGTCCGTGGGGAGCTTCACATGCTTCAAGTAGTCGATGTACTTGTTCCTCCAATCCCATGTTAGACTTTTTGAGTTAATTTCTGCATGACCCTCTTCGATCACCGACCTTGATAGTTGTACGACAATCCCTAAGACTATGTCATCTTCTTCAACAGACGAGCCCAAGTTTGCGAGTGCATCAGCCTCGCTATTCTGTTCTCGAGGTACATAGAATAGGGTCCGCTCTTTGAAGCGGTGCAATGTTACTTGAAGCTTGTCTAAGTATCTTTGCATCCTATCTTCTCGAACCTCGAAACTTCCGTTTACTTGGTTGACTACCAAAAGGGAGTCACGTTTTTCTTCAATGACCTCTGCTCCCAAGCCTTTGGCTAATTCAAGACCTGCAATCATGGCCTCATACTCGGCCTCATTGTTAGTCAATTTTGAAGTTTTTATAGATTTTCTAATGACACATCCCGTACGGTTTTAAAACTATACCGAGCCCGAACCCTTTCACATTAGAGGCACCGTCAGTGAAGAGGGTCCATACCCTCGATGATGTTCCCATTTTTAACAAGAATTCTTTATCTACTTCGGGCACGAGGGAAAGTGTAAAATCGGCTACGAAGTCTGCCAAAATTTGAGTCTTGATAGCCGTTCGAGGTTGATATTTAATATCGTATCCTCTAAGTTCGATGGCCCATTTTTCCAATCGGCCCGATAATTCAGGCTTATGCAAAATGTTTCGAAGTGGATATGTAGTTATACACATATATGATGACATTGAAGATATGTTTTCAATTTCCTAGATGCACTTATTAATGCAAGGGCTACTTTTTCTAAATGCGGATACCTGGTGACAGTGTTTCTCCAAATTTCTTTAACAAAACAAACTCGATCTCGTCGTATTTTAAGTCGTTCCCCTTTATGCCACAAGTGTATGTGGTAATGTGCTCATCGGGATCTATGATCCCGTTGTATTTTGGAATGTCGGGCATCCAGAACTTCTTCGGAATGGGCTTCGGAGCCGCACTCGGTGGGATGATTTCTGTACAAACTTCTTCGAATCCAGTCCTTTCAAGACCGGGGGTTCTCCTGAGATCTGGTCGACCCTCGAGTTGTAGGTTTCCACTATCTTGTCGTTGTCCTCTATCTTCTTTTCTCCTGATTCGATCCTCTTAGTGAGTTCCTCTAGCATCCTCATGATGGTGGGGTTCGTTCCTGACCCATTATTGCTTGATCTTTCTGGGGCTGGCTCAACTCGAGGAGCTGATTCTGGTCCTCCTATGCTCGGAGTCTTTTGTTGACTCGGTAACTGAGCAATAGCAACTTGTTGGGCTTCTAATATCTCAAAGATTACTTGTGGACTAACTTCTCTTTCTTCTCGAGCCTGTGTCCTTTGTGCATCAGGTTGGTCTCCTCCGCATACACTTCTTTCAATATCAGTACCCAAATCGATGTGCAAAACAATGTGTGAACCTACGTCGACAGGGTTTGGTGTTGGTGCTACCCCAGGGTCTAGCGATGGCACACCGGCCCCTGAAGCTGTTGCACTATTTTCTCCACGGAACCCGAGACCTTCGTTTCCATGTGCATTTGCTGAGTTAGACATATTTTAACTAAAATCAAAGAATCTTTGGACAAGAAAAAGTGTGAAGAATAACGTGTTATCAGAAAACTAGTACCAAAATAATCACTATTATCTTTAGCCCCATGGTGGGCGCCAAACTGTTTACCTCAAAAATGGAGTTAACAATTATACTTGTTTTGTGGTTCTAAAAATATGTGATTTATCTCAATACTAGTAGCTAAGCTAGAAACGATTAAGCGTAAGTAAGAAGCATATGATAATCAAACTAGTGTTGTCAAAGGTAACGGGGGCCTCGAGATCGATAGCCTCGAAATATTGAGGTTAGTTAGTAGCAATAAACTATGAACAATGAATGAAGAACAATAAAGTTGAAGAATAATCTTGAGCACAACAAACGAGAAAAGAATAGTAGAATATTCTATAGTAGTGAATGATCTCTTACAAAATGATTGGGGTCCCTTTTATATAGGAGGGGAAGACCCTAATATGGTACATTTCTAATTATAATAAAGAATACTATTGGTGTAGTTGTATAACGGCCTAGTACGGAATTTTACTATATCTTACAAATCTTATCTGTCCTAACCACGTGTCCTTGGGAAATTCTCGCTTTTTCTTAACTATCATCGATTTTGCACTGCCTCGAGGTAGGCCGTGACGGACCTTCGATGTGCTTTCTCGAAGTGCACACTCTGAGATCTGACTTGAACTTTATTTCGAACATGAGCTCGGGCTCGGAACATAATAGAGACTTCGAAATCGGACTCCTCTGATTTCGGCCGTATACAGGGACAAAGAATACTGACTTGACACCTCTCTTTGGCTATAAAATACTTATCCTCTTTTTTATTTTATTTTTTTGCATTTTTCCACTTATTTTTCTACTAAATATATATATTTTCTTCTTTAGAGAAAGAGTGAAATGGCTGCAATAAGTTTGTCGAATCTTAGGTAGTTACAATATGATGAAAATTATACTAGTTGTAAGTTGTAACGAATGCAATACCCACCCTATTAGGAAGATGATACGACTCAAGCACTTTTTTTCACTTTAAAAAGAAGTTCCATCAATTCATCTAGCATTACCTTTTCTGTAGCGTGCATCAAAGCACCTCTCTAGAAGAGAATGTTGCTTCGTCTTTGATTATAAAAAAGAAATACTTAATCGTTAATACATTATTATGATTGAATATACGTTTATAACTATTTTTATTACAATTAGTATAATAATTCTAATTATATTACAACAATTTCTCAGTATAAGATATTAATTCTATTCCTATTACCCAACGTAAGTTACGAATTATATTGGTTACTTTTTTCTTTTGGTTACAGATTGAGGCCAAAATGCTATACTTTTAGTTCATTACTGGCCCTATATTTTGGTGGTCTAATGAGTTATTGTGCGACATTAGAGCTAAATTGTGTTGTTTTATGTATAGGAACATCGGAACGAATCGTTAAATGAAAGTTTCACAAAAGGAGGACAAAAATACAAGAAAAGAGAACAAAAGCATCAATTATCCAAACTGTGCTACAGACAAGGCTTTGTGAGGTCTATAGCCAGGTTGACCGCGCTGTAGACCAGGCTTCACGAGATTTCGACCATGATATAGACCAGGCTTCGCGAGGTTTCGACTGCGCTATAGACCAGGCTTCACGAGGACTATAGCCAGGTTGACCGTGCTACATATCAGGCTTCGCAAGGTCTATAGAACGGTAATATAAAGTCGTTGGTTAAAAGACTCCGACCCGGATTTGGATTCAAAGACTTCAACCCTAGCCTATAAATACTCCCCAAACATGTCAATACTGGAGGAAGGACGTTTTTATCGCATATTCGACCCAAAGGGAGACATTTTTTAGAGGGTATTCGACCTAAGGAGGCAAGAACACACTAGGATCAAGGCGAGGAATTCTTCTACGAGTTTTTAACTTCCTTATTTTTATTTTCATTATTGGTTATGAATTTCAGTATTTTAGTTATGCATACTATTATGAATAGCTAATTTGTTATATAGGATTTTGATGGGACCTTTTGAAGGATGATTTTTCTGTTGCATTGAATATAATTTTGCCATTGGATTTTCTCTTCTTGTTCAACTACATGATTATTTTAGTTAATTGAAGGGCCCTCAATTGACTGTTCCTATTCAGAGTGTATTTCTTGAAAAATGGTACATATTTAGGTATTGCTGGACAACATCACTTCCGACATATGTCAGGATTCAATACGGAGGATTTAAAGGTCGAATTAGGAATAACGAAACCTTGGTGCGATCCTAGTGAGGGTGAATTAGTGCCAGCTAGCGCAGTTCGAAAGAATATGTCTAGTAAACTATGGTAGTTTCTCAGTAGAGAATTACAACACCCGAAGTACTCACGATCGATAGAGACTACTTAGGAAAACTTATAGAAAATGTAGCGGGAAAGATTCCGACAATTGGAGAAATCACAACTCTAGACCTCTTTAGGCTTGTTTCCAATTTCATCCTTGTTAGTTGATAAAATTTACTACTTTATAATATTTGTTAGTTAATTAGTAGAAATAAAAAATCAAACCTTTATAATTTAGGAATTGTTCGAGCTTGTCTTCTTAGTAATAATAAACAGTTGTAGCTAAACCTTAGTTCTCTGTGGGATTCGACTCCGGTCTCTTAGACCGGATTATATTTGCAATGACTGCTTAGTCCTTTTTATAAGGAATAGTTGGGCGTGATCAAATTTTGGCGCCGTTGGCAGGGATTTGGACTCAGGGACTTCAACCCTAGCCTATAAATACTTCCCAAACATGTTAATACCGGAGGAAGGACGTTCTTAGAGCATATTCGACCAAAAGGGAGACATTTTGAGAGGGTATTCGACCTAAGGAGGCAAGAACACACTAGGAGCAAGGCGGAGAATTCTTCTACGATTTTTTCACTTCCTTCTTTCTATTTTCATTATTGGTTAAAAATTCTAGTATTGTAGTTATGCATACTATTATGAATAGCTAATTTGATATCTAGGGTTTTGATGGAACCTTTTGAAGGATGATTTTTGGCGCCGTTGTCGGGGAACTAATGGTGTAGGTTTACATATTGCTAGATTTCAAGTTTGAACTTTGTTTTTGTTTTGTTTTTTGTTTTATTTTATTCTACTTGTTGATTTGAGAAACATGACATCTTGGAATTATGGGAGTTTAGGTGTTGGTAATTCTACTATTGATCCTCATATATATTGTGAAGAAAACCATCCATGGCAAAATTATCAAAATATTTCCGAGAGCGAGTTATGTGCACGAACTCAATCCTACATGTGGAATATATGTAATGTTTGTCAACATGGTCTCTTTTATGATTGTGCTTGTATTTCTTATCCTCCCCCAACCCCTTGTTATGATGGTTCTACATTTTCATGTGAAGTTAATAGGAACAAAGAAGGGAAGCTGACCTGAAGGAGATCAAAGATAAGTTGAAGTTCCTGGTAGAACAATATGATGAGAAACCAGTGCAGATACAAAGGCAAGAGACAAATATTCACAACTTGAAGGATGAAGCGAATAAACTAATTGAACCTTGTAAAGCGCGACAAGCTTACATTATGGATAGTAGCCAAGAAGAGCATGAATTGGCTACAGAAATTGCCATTATAATGGAAGAGTTGAGAGTAGAATATGACCAAACCAACCAACTAGAAGTTTATGATGTCAATGTTGAAGAAGTGGTACTTGAGTCAATTGAGGACCTTACAAATAGAATTTTAATTGATTCTAGTTTGTGGCAAGAAGAGGAGGTCGATAACAAGTTGAATTTTTAGTTTGAGCGCATTGGTCCTCACTCCAATCATTTTTCCACATTGTGTTCGGAAGGAGAAAAGGAAATTGATCTGTATGAGCCAATGCAAAAGTCAAATTACGAGGTAGATGAGCGCTATATTTGAAAATTTTCAAGGCTGTCTAGGCAAAGTGACATTCCTCGGTTGAAATCCAAAAAGTGCATAAAGAATCATTTAATTTTTGGCTTGTAGCAATTTGTATCGCCCCAAGAGCATGATCATAGAGCAGAGCCAAAACTTGGGGTCCAATTCATAAGTTCAAAAATGAGGCAAAAAGTGCTTCGCGTCGTGCCGCAATATTAAATCAAGCGCTTGTTGGGAGGCAACCCAGCTTTACTTCTTTTTTTTATTCTTTTTTTTAAATTATTGTATTATTCTTGTAGTGTTGTTTTTTATTTCTCTAGGAGAACGGGAAGCAAGTCCATTGGAAGAAAGCGAAAGCAAGTGAGGCTGTTAGAACTAAGTGTAGGGTGCTCGCACAAAGAACCAAGTATGTGAGAAGTCTGAGTACTCCATGAGTTGCTAATGCTTCAGCCTTTAGCCTACCAGGGAGTTTCTTTTACCCTCTTGTATTTATGGGTGTGCATTGGGGGCAATGCACAATTTTAAGTGTGGGGTGCGGAGAATATCTAGGTGACTTTCTATGCTATTTTAGTTGTGTTAGTTTAATTGAATAATTTTTTTAAGAAAAAAAAAGAAAAGATTGGACTTTTCCCGATGATGGATCTATTAGACAGATTTCTTGAGGGTTTAAAGTCTAACCAAAAATACAAAAAAAAGTTATATATATATATATATATATATATAAATATTTCTTTTATTTTTGTAGGTAGTAATAATCTCCCGTGGTTTTTCTTTGTGCCTCGCTCTTTTTCATGGGATGTAGTTCGAACCGGGTCATAGTTTTTTATTTTTAAAGTAGAATAGGACTTAGGAATAAAATAAGGAAAATGAAATTTCTAGGCTCCCTTTTGGCTTGTTTGATAGTGGCATATTTAGGCTCTAGAACGTGTATTACCTTCCCTGTAATTTGAAGTTGCTTATGATACTTTATTGAGTTAGATAGCATATCTATTGATGCCTATGTCAAATTTTCTTCGCTCGTGTTCAATTTGTGTTTGATCCTTAATATGTTGTGGCTCCGTGAACACTCGCATTTGTTTGATAATTGGAATGAAACCCTCCTTAGTGAGTCATGTGACATGTGTGGTGAGAAATTGTATAGTTCGTGTCATTGCATTAGAGTATAGAACTTGCACGGCATGTGAGTTGAAGTGAAATCCTAGGCTCTGCTTGGTTTGAAAATGATTTTAGGCTTTCTTTGATATTTTTGAACTTAATGCCTACCACAAATAAAATTTATCCCTAGTCAACCTTTTTGAGCCTATAGACTTTTCTTTGGCAACCACATTACAAGCCTTTACCCCTTTATTCTTAATTATCATTGTTTTGATCATTGTACCTCTAAAATCACTTTAATTATAAAATTAGGGCTAAAAGAAGTAAGGAGGAAACTTGGGTAGCTCTTGAGTGGAACAGTGAAAGAAAGAAAAGGCGCACTTGTATTGTAAGGAATACACCACTAGCAGGAATGGTAGAAGAAAAAAAAAGAGTATTGTTGAAAAGAAAAAAAAATGTAGTAAAGGAAAATAATCATATCTTGTCCTTGCTAGTGTGTATGAATTAATGTAGTACTTAAAGAAAGAGGAAATATTTTTGGGCGCGATATTGTTTGTAGAATTGAAGTGGATTGAACAATTTACGCTTATAATGAATTTTGTGATGTGTTAAAGTGTTTAGGAGGGTTAGTCACTATTTCTAAAATGATGCATGTCCTTTAGCCCACATTACATCCATAAAAGTCCTAAATGAGTTTAGATCGAGCAATCCTACATTAGTAGAAGTTTACATAATGGGCAAGCATGTGGTACTTTGTGCATGCATGTGACTTCCTTGTGAGAGTGAGGGATTTCTTTGGTATATGAGGGTCATTAAATTATATTTGAGCATTTGATTTGAATGTGTGGATTCAACTTACTCTCTTGTTTTTTTTGTGAGGGCAAATGATTTCGCAAGGGATAGATGACGTTATTAGATTTCTCTATGATGTCAAGTGTTCAAACCATGAATGCATTATGATATTGAGTTGGTTTGTGAGGTCAGGATTGTTATAAGCATGTTTCCTTGTGCTAAATAAAATTTTGAAATATGGCATAAAGTAAAAGAAAATGTGTGTTGAAGATATATGCTAAAGTTTAATTTTTGCTATCAACCATAGTCATAGGTATGGTGTACTTCGCATGTGCTAAAAGAAAATAAAGTGCTCCGGGTTAACGTGAATTGATGGTTGACTCAAAGACGAGCAACATTTAAGTGTGGGGTGATGATGTGAGGCCAAAATGCTGTACTTTTAGCACATTACTCACCTATATTTTGTTGGTCTAATGAGCTATTATGCGATATTTGAGCTAAATTGTGTTGTTTTATGTGTAGGAACATCAGAACAAATCGTCAAATGAAAGTTGCAGGAAAGGAGGACAAAGATACAAGAAAAGAGAACAAAATAATCAATTATCCAAACTGTGCTACAGACCAAGCTTTGCGAGGTCTATATCCAGGTTGATTGTGTTGTAGACCAGGCTTCACGAGGTTTCGACTACGTTATAGACCAAGCTTCGCAAGGTCTATAGCCAGGTTGACCGATGTAACAACCCGACTTACCGTTCTAAGAATCTAACGCTCAGTTCAGTGACTTAAGGTTTCAAGACGCTTCGTAATATGTATTATGACGCGCGTGTGTGGTCGAGTTTGATTTTCGGAATATTTAGAATTTTATTTTGAAAGACCAATTCCCATTTTGAAGCTTAAATGGAAAGAGTTGACCGGAGAGTTAACTTTCGAGAAAACGAACCCGGAATGGAATTTTGATGACATCAATAGCTTCGTATGGTTATTCCACACTTAGGCGTGTATCCGGATTTGGATTTGGAAGTCCGTAGGGCAATTCGATGCATTTTGGCGAAAGTTGGAAAAGAAGACTTTTTGGAAACTTCGACCAAATGTTGAATTTTTGATAAGGAGGTCGTATTTCGATTCCGTAAATTGGAACAGCTCCATTACGTAGTTAGGGAATCGCGTGACAAAATTGAAGTCATTCTGGGTTGATTCGATACGTTTCGGCGCAAAATATAGAAGTTCAAATATTTGAAAACTCATAATTCGATTCGATGCGCAATTCGTAATTTCGGCGTTGTTTGACATGGTTTGAAGCCTCGATTAAGTTCGTATTATAGTTTAAGAAATTTTGGTATATTTGGTTAAGGTTTCGAGGGCCTCGGGTGGATTCCGGATAGCTAACGGATCGATTTTGAAATGTTTTTGAAGCTGCTGAAATTCTGCTATTTCTGGGCAGCAGCTTCATCGCAGAAGGGATGGGAATGAAGCTGGGCAGGGGTTGTTCGTGGTCGCAGGTGCGAAGAAATTCACGCACTTGAGGAATCACAAAAGAGCAAAATGAGGATGCAAAAACGGATGCTGGCAGCTGTAGGACTGATCGCAGAAGCAGAAATTCTTTCGCACATGCGAGCTTATCCAGTAACAATCCTAATTAACCTAGAAGCTCAATACTAGCAATAAATGCTAAACGTAACTGCAATGGAATCCAGCAGGTGCGGTGAAAGTTTATTTCGCACAAGCGACGTAGCAGATGCGATTATGTTGTTCGTAGAAGCGATTCGGCCCGAAACATAGAGCATCGAAAATCAGTCATTCTTTTATTTTGTTTTGGGATTTTTGGAGCGCGATCCTTGGACGATTTTGAGGATTTCTTGACGACTTCAACTTGGCTAAGCATCCTACATCTAAAAGTGATTATATTTCACAAATCCATGGTTATATTCATCGTTTATTTCGGATTTAAATGGAAGAAAGCAAGATTTTTACAAAACTTTTCAAGAAGATTTAAAGGGAAGAAAGTAAGATTTTTACAAAACTTTCCAAGAACAAAAATTTAAGATTTGGAGGTCGAGTTGTTATCGGAATTTGATAGAATTGGTATGGTTGAACTCGTATTGGAATGGGTGTTCGGATTTCATGAAAATCATGTCGGATTCCGAGAGGCGGGTCCCGCATTGACTTTTGGTTGAATTTTTGGAATAAAATTTTAAGTCGACGTTATATTATCCGGAATTATTTTCGATGAATTTTAATGAAGTTATACAATTAATTTGGATAGATTGGATCTATCCGGAGGTCGATTCAAGCAAGAAGGCGATTTTGGAATATCGACCTAACTTCAAAAAGGTAAATATCTTGCCTAACCTTGAGGGGGAATTACCCCTTAGGCATTGAGTCTTATGTGGAAATTGTGTGAATGAAAAACCATGTACGCGAGGTGACGAGTACGTACGTGGTTTATATGTGCAAATTATATCAATTAAAATTCATAGACGCCCTTATGTATTAAAGTGAAATAAATGGTTGGAACTCAGTAAATCCTTGATTTGTCATGCCTCATTCCTTGGCTGTCGAGTTTGTATTTATATGATAATTTGGTGAAAATTTCCATTTGGATTTTTATGTGAATTTTGTGTGTTTGTTGATATGATATTTCTTGGAAATAATTCTATTATAGATTTTGCATTATACAAATAATTAATTAAGCAAGTTTAAATTGAGGTATTAATATATTTATCGAAACTTTGGCTTTAAGAAGGTGTCATCTTATGCTGAGTTAATTTTTCCATCTTTGTTGTTGTAGGTTTTAAGTACTTGGTGTGGAGCCTTGGGCTATTTGCTGTGAAATTAATTAATTTTATTGTATCTTTGGAATTGGTTGTGGCCTATTCCACTGTTGGCATGATGTGGGTATAAGGGTGGCATTTCACTGTGGTTATGCGTTGGAATATTGTCTGGGCGGAGCGATAAGGGTGTCTATTAAACGAAGCGATAAGGGAGGCTAATATAGGAGTGATAAGGGGAGCTATTATAGGAGTGATAAGGGTGGATATAGGAGAGATAAGGGTGGCTATTGTCAGGGATGATATGTGGTGATGTGGGGATATTGTGTTGGTGATTTTATGTGATGTTGTGACTTTCTTGTGATTTCTTTTATATATTGTGCAATTTATTTTAATAATCGAGTAAATTTGAGAATAGTCAGATATATGTTGAAATTTTGAGCTTGTGTATATTTGCCGGGCGGATTATGATATGGGTACAAGATGTCGGTAATAAAGGATGAATTTATTATTGGTACCCGAATTGTTCGTACAGTTATGATATGAAATATGGGCTCGAGGTGTCTTGACTAAATGATGACGATATTGGCACGTGAGTTGCCCGTGCAGTTGTGATAGAAATATTGGTACGAGGTGCCGTGGAAATATGAAAATGGGTTGAGACCCGTATTTTTATGATTTTGAAATGAGGTGTCACAGGGTGACTTTTATTTGAAAGAATTATACTCGAAATATATTTATCGGAAGATATTATATCCTAAAGATTTCTATTGGGAAGATTTATAGGTTAAAGATTTATATTTGAAGGACTTGATTAATTGGTCGCACTTGTATTCATTATTTGCTGAGCAACATTTATGGTGTTCTCGTTTCCCTACTGTTTATATCGCTGGTTGATTATTGTTGCCCTCATTGTTATTGTTTCCTATTATTTTTATATGATATACTGCACAGGTTATTAGACTAGTGAGTGTCTTGATTGTACCTCGTCACTACTCCACCGAGGTTAGTCTTGATACTTACTGGGTAACGTTGTGGTGTACTTATACTACACTTCTATACATTATTTTACAGAGCCAGGTATTGGAGATATCGGACTCGGACAGAGTTAGAGTTTGATCACAAGGATTCAAGTTAGAGCTGCTTGGTCGCCGCAGTCCCTTGGAGTCTTTCCCTTTTATCGTACTGTGAATTATTATTCGAGCAGTATTGTATATTTAATTTCATTCAGATAATTTCGTGTATTCATTTAGAGTTTGTGACTCAGTACTACCAGTCTTGAGAGGTTGTATCTTTATTTCCACTGTTGATTTCGATTATCTATATTTTTTAAAAATGGCTTGAATTGTTATTATGATCGTTTACTTAGTCTTAGAGACTTAGTGCCATCACGACGCCTGTGGTGGGATTTTGGGTCGTGACAAGTTGGTATCAGAGCTCTAGGTTCATAGGTTCCACGAATCATGAACGAGTCTAGTAGAGTCTTGCAGATCAGTACGGAGACGTCTGTACTTATCTTCGAGAGGCTACAGAACTGTTAAGAAATTTTCACTTCGTTCATTCCTTTCGTGCGGATTTTTTGATTGTTTAATTTGAGCCTTTGTATATCTATTCTTTCATAGATGGTGAGGACACGTGCTATAGTTCAGATGAGAAGACACCCGCGCATACTGCTAGGGCCGCGAGAAATCGGGGCCAAGGTAGAGGCCAAGGAAAGGCACGTGTCAAAGATAGAACACCTGTCAGAGTAGGAGTTGAGGAGCCGCCAATAGCTCCAGTTGGGGCACAACACCAAAAGCACCTGTTGTTACCCCCGGACTTCAGGAGACTTTAGCACAATTCCTAAATATGTTTGGTACATTAACTCAGGCGGGAGTGGTCTCTATCTCACCAAACATATCACAGATAGGGGAGTAGCTCAAACTCCTACAGCCCGTACTCTAGAGCAGTAGGTTCACATTGGTCAAGTTCCAGGTCTAGTACCGGTACAATCTATCATTCCAATTCATCCTAAGGTCAGGCCAAGGGCATCAGAAAAAGAAAAGAGACTTGAGAGGTAGGTTTAAGAGGTATGACCCATCTACGCTTAGTGGCAAAGCTACAGAGGATACTCAGGGAATTCTAGAAAAGTGCCACTGCATTCTCTGCACCATGGGTACTGTGGAAGTGAGTGGAGTCACCTTTACTATATTTTAGTTGTTAGGAGCAGCGTATCAGTGGTGGCAAGTCTATGAGGAAAGTAGACCAGTCGATGTAATACCACCAACTTGGGCTCAATTTTCAGTAATATTTTTGAAAGAGTTTGTTCCTGAGACTCTCCAGGATACGTGGCACACAGAGTTTGAACGATTACGTTAGGGCACCATGACAGTGTCAGAATATGCCATCCGATTCAGTGAGTTAGCTCGCCGTGCACCTATTTTGGTTCCTACCGTCAAGGAGTAGGTCCGCAGATTCATTGAGGGACTCGAGTATGATTTTAAATATGCATGGCTCGGGAGTTGCAAACTGATACTCCATTTCAGCAAGTAGTGGAGATTGCGAGGAGAATTGAGGGTGTACTAGCTGAGGAAAAGGAGTATAAGGAGACCAAAAGGTCTCGAAGCACTGGAGATTTCAGCGGATTTTACTCTTCAGTTATGAACTACTATGGCGGAGGCTCTAGCAGTCGGCCGGCTCAGTCCGCACATCAGAGTATTCCCACAAAACATCAGAGTATTCGGGGTGCTCCAGTAAGTTCTATTCGTGCACCACCGACATGAGGTTCTCACAGTGATTATTAGTTATCCGGCACAGACTCAGTACGAGCAGTCGCGACCTCAGAGGAGTTTCTATGAGTGTGGTGATACTAGGCACATCATGAGAGATTGTCCCAGACTTGGGAGAGGTTGATTTAATCAGAACACTCAGGCTATCAGCCCAAATGCAATTACTACCCCACGAGCACAACCAGTTAGGGGTGGAGGACAGGAGGGTAGACGAGCCCCAGAGGGGGAGGCTCATCCCGTTGATATATTTGCTATGGTATGAATGAGGCCACTACACCAGATAATGTCGTTACAGGTACGACCTCGATTTGTTATAAAAGGGTATTTTTCCTGAATTCGATTCAGTTCTGAATATTGAGGCGAGTCCTCCTATTATGCTCCACTTAAGGATGAGCTTCGTAATTTTGTTATCCACTCATATGTTTATCCATGTTAGGAGACTTGATGTTGCTAACCCGTGTCTATCATTTTTATTTTGTGCACTATTGAGGACTATAAGTTCGAATGTGACTTTCTATTATTCACTACTTTGGGTTTTGATGTGATTTCGGAATAACTGATTTCAGTTTTATGAATTATATGCCCTACCAGTATGGGGGTTCTCTATGTGTCGTGAAAGTGGTTTACGGAATTTATTAAAAGAAGGAAGAAAGGAAATAGAAAATTTTCAATTGGCACAACGTGCAAAATACTTGTGATGCAGAGTTGAGGACGAGATCCCCACAATTGTTTTTATATGATGTGAAATATTTAAACCGGGCTACAATCCGCGCTGGATGTTATATAAGGACGAGGTCCTTGTGGTGAAATTTATGTGTTTAAATTCTCCCTTTGTGAAATTTAAATTTGTACTATAGTATTAATAGGAAGTCATGTCTATTAGGGATATTTAACAATTCTTTTATATGTTATTGTGCATATTTATCCACATTCGTGCTGTGAATATCGATTTTATCCTACGAGGTGAGTGCCTAGGTGGCGTTAAATGTGCCTCGTTAATTCGGGTAAATAATTATGAGGTCCTCACGCCTCGCGTATTGGTGTTGTTGATACCCAATTTTTCTCTCATATATTTCAAATATACATATATACTTTCAAAATAGTGCATGAGCATCATCAAGCATTTTTTCATAATTTTCAAAGATTTTTAGATAAACTAATTCCCATAATTTTATTAAATAAATAATTATTAATTGCATCACAAATAATTTTTATGATGATTTTATCATCTAACCTCATCATTTGTATCCATATTAAGCTTTAAATATTTTTGATGTATTTATTATAATTATATTTACATCTTTAGGCTAAAACGGAATATTTTGAAATAATAGCCCTTATATACTTATGATCACTTTATTTATGCAAAAAATTAACTTTTGGATGCTTTTATAGTAATAAATAATTGTTATTAATCATTTTTATTCACAAATAATATTTTCACTATTTTATTTATCAATATTTTACAAATTATTTTATTAATTAAATTGGGCATTTAATTAATAGTCCCTAAATTCACCAATTTCGGACCTGAACTACCAGCCCCTTAGCCTATTTACCTAAAAATACCTACCCAAATCCTTGGCCCAACACTTAAACCCAATCCATAACCCCCTAACCCAGTCTGAAACCAACCCAACCCCTTTTAAATCGCAATCGTTGATCTCAGTGATCAACGGCCCATATCACTACCTCCTTCTAATTAACCTACTTATCCCCAAACCCTAGAGACCATTATCCCATCCCCTCCGTCCTTGAACTCTCTCGAACCTTCTCCTCTCCTCTGTAAACCCTAGCACCGTCACCCATTACCCCTCCAATTCCAAACCAAAAATGAAATCAATCAACGATTCTTTTACCTTATTGACCCCTCCTCTCTACTGGTTAACCGTTTATAGTGTTATATAATTGCTTTCCTGATATGGCAAGCACATCTTGTAAGAATTGAACCAAAATTGGTTCAAATCTTTAACTTGCTGTTTTTTCCGTCTGTGTTCATCACTTGCTCTTTGTAAATACGATTATTTTCCGTATCTCTTGCTGATTCATACTTAACCCTAAGGTTAGGGTTTTCAGATCCTCTTTTTTTTTCGAACCAAAACTGGTTCAAGCTTTAATTTTAAGTACTATCCCGTCTATATTCGTCCTATTATGCATGAATCTGCCTATTTTTGTCGATTTCTTTTACTTACCCTAAATTAGGGTTTCAGGCCCTTTTCATTTGGACTAGATCCGGTTCGACTATGTGTTTCTTTTGAATAATTTCCTGTCTATGTTCATCACATGCAATATGTAGTTGATTGTCTTTATTTTCTGCCGATTTTGTGGGGTTTACCGAAAAGACTAGGGTTTCAAACATTTTCTTCTTTACTAATCATTTGAATTAATTACTTTCCATGTTTATGTGTTTAGTTCCTACACTATTTAAACCCCTTCCCCTTTCCCCTTTAGACTGACTGGAACTATCAATATTCTCACTGAAAACTTAGGGTTTAATTCTGATTCACTTTGCTCGTTTGCTTCTGGTCTTGGCCGGCTAAAAGGCAAGGCCAATTAATTTTGGACTTGACTATTGTGGTGTATTTTCTTGCTTTCCTGCCTAACTGGTGAGTGACTATCCCTTGTCATTTTATCTTCTATGTTTCCATAATTTGTGTATTCGATCCAGCATGTTTAAAGTATTCTGAGCTTTATTCTATCACTTTTATGTTTCTATGAGTTCATCTAGTCCTATAATTGATATTGTTAGCGCTGAGATTGGTTATTTTTGAATAAAATGAATCCTCTTAAAGGTTAACATAATGTCCTTTAACTTGTTTCATGTACGTTCTTTTTCTAATTCTGAACCTGTCCTGAACTTAGCACCTTTAGGATACTACTAGTATGTTAATTAGCTAATCAATCCTGAAACTTTATAGATTTGTATTATTATTTAACCTTTCCCTGTCATTCATGTGCTCTGGCAACTTGCTTTCTAATGTGTCTTGCATCCCTTTAGCTTCGTGTGATTATCTGACTGCTTGCCTTAATACATTTTCTAAATATTTCTGTGATTAAACAAGCCTGTCCTAAATGCCAGCATGTACACTTAGCTTAACTACACTTTTCCAGACTTTGACTTATTAAAAACTGTGTGCTTTGCATAAACAACTTTGCAACCTTGCTTGTTTGCTTAGTGCAATCCTGTCTACATATTCTGTGTCTTAAACACTATTATGATGGCTTTCTTCTGAAAATCAAATTTGTTTTAAATCTGTCCTTACCTCCTTTTACATTCTGCTATTTTTTTAAACTCCTACTCTTAGGTCCTTTAGGTTCTATCCTCAACCTCCCCAGCATGAGCACTACTCGCGGTCCATATGAGACTTTTTTGAACTCTGACACACTAGGGTTTGGGTTCCTAATCTCCTTTGCATAACTTCTGAGTATTTGGTTCTCTAGTGTGAGGATTGCCCTGGGTCCTTGAAGCGCTTGGGAACTTTGACACACTAGAAACTTAAGGTTTATGTGTGCTATGGGTGAATCACTCACCATTGACGGTTATGTACCTGTGAAATGAGCCTTGGAGTTGATATGGTTTGAAGGCTTGGGCTGCACGGGTGTATTTAGGCCTGTAAAAGGCTCTCTATAGTTTATTTCATTACTATTATGTAATTTATTTATTTACCTGGTCTGTAATAATTTTGTAATAAACAAAATCTGGGCTATTTAGTAAAATCGGGAGGGTTTCTTATTTTCTTTTGTTAAACCAGGTAGAAATCCTGCCTATAGGGTTTCATTTGTGCTGATGATTCTGCTCATTTTGTTAATCGTGCAAGTTCTATATTGTGCTTACATATTAGAAATCCTGCCTATAGGGTTAAAATTATGATTTGTCAGAAATCTGGCCTATAGGATGAATATTGACTTGTTAGAAATCCTGCCTTTAGGTATATCAACTTGTCAAATAAATATGTGTTAGCAATCATGCCTATACGACCAATATCTGGTTTAACTGTTTTCAGGAAATGTGTATAAATTCCTGCTTAAATACTATTTAATAATAGATAACATTCCTATAGGATTGAGAATCTGCTTAATAATAGATAACATGCCTATAGGATTAAGAATCAGTCCAATAATAGAAATCATGCATGTAGGATTAAAATCGGTTCACTCATAGAAATCATGCGTATAGGACTCTATTAAATGATTCTGAATACGATAATCACCATCCACCACTTAGACAACATTCATATAGGATTAAACAATAATTTTGGACTTAGGATTATGATTTACTATTATTTACTAACGCGTGAAATGCCCAGATATAGCACCGAATAAAATCAGTAGGCAAATAGTAGGTCCTCACACTCGCATTAAAACTGATTTTGCACACTACTGCTCGCCTATTTCTCATATAGATATCCTGCCTATAGGACTTCATGATTAATAAAACCTGCTACTCAGTTGCGTGCATTTGTTGTTTATGTGCGGAGGTCAATATCAGCCTATATCTACTTTTATTTGAAAATTCTTTATTGTTTTGCCGGTCGCCCAGTATTTTACAATTTTGAGCAATCTAGGTTTAGTCTAGACCCATCTCAAATAGAGGCCTTATTTCCTCCAGGTCCATAGGTATGGGACGGGTAGTGCACGCATAGGAAACGAATTAGAATCAACTAGAGCACTTTAGGTAACTACTTAAAGATAGTAATCGGGTAGCAGGAGATGATAGTTTGTGCCCGCTAGATAATATGAGTAACACCCCATCTTGGAGGAGTTACGAAGTAGTATTTATGTTGCACGGGGTGATCCTATAGGCTAAAAAATTTAGGACCCCCATCCTTATTAAATAGTTTTCTTCGCTTTTCTAGAATAATTCGCATAATTTATGTTCGGCCGGGACCCACCGTTGTGGACCTCGAGGGGTGCCTAACACCTTCCCCTCAAGGTAATTTGAGCCCTTACCCGATCTTAGGTGACGCAAACTGGTATAATCTAATTATTTGCAATAGGTGCCCTAACGTACTTTAATCTGTTAGGTGGCGACTCTAATAACCAATTCCTTTTCCCTACTCTCTCAAAAGGAGTTGTTAAATGTCGAAACCCGATTTTGCGAGAAAAAGAGGGGGAGGGGGGTGACAGCATGGCGACTCTGCTGGGGATATCCTTAGGCTCTTACCATAACTAACTTGTATTGTGAAATAGTATTTTTCAAGCATGTCTTTATTATTCTATTAATACTTGCACGCCCATTTCCCTTCCCACTCTATATGAACTTATTTGCGGTGCAATCGACGGTCCGTGCCTTTCCCCCTTAAGTTGTCCACTTGGGGGTACCAGTCTAGACTTCTTTAGAAGTCTTACTCTGATAATAACTGTATATGCATCATGGTCAAACCTAGCCTGGGTTAATATGTTGTCCGCATAATAACTCTCTAATAAAACTTTGTCCAAAGCCCACCGGGGTTTCCATAATCCCAACGGGCACAGCCACGATATGTGCATTATTTGGAGAAATAAATGTCGATATGCTAATCATTAATGTATAAGTAGTCGAATCCAGAGGGGGAAAGGGTCTAACTTTGTTAATTTTGCAGAAAATGAGGCACGAAGTCCCCAGGTTCGGCATAGTCCGAAGTATACCACCATTATTGTTGGATTGGTGGGAAGATCTTTCGCCAAGTGACAAAAATCATGTGAAAAGGGTTCTCGGAAACTTACCCTTCTTATTAGACATCCAGCCAAATAACATGTTGATCGAGGATGCTACTATGTTCTGGGACGGAGAAAGGGCTGTATTCTATTTTGGCAATGTAGAAATGACTCTTCTCTTGGAGGAAATATGAGGATTCGGTGGATTGCCCTGGGACAGTCCCGGTTTGTTAGTACTAGAAAATCGCACCCCCAGGAGGTTTTTGAAAATGATGGGTTTGAGAAAGAATGACGACTTGGCATGCCTAAAGAAGTCCTAAAACCCTTTGACTTCCTCTATGAACGATACGGACACAGCAAATCTTATCGTATCTTTCATGACAAATTCTTCATCACTTCCCTGGGTTGGACTCATCGTAGGGTTGTCGTATTCATTGTCTACTTTCTAGGTATGATAGTGTTTCCAAGCCAAAGGGATAGGATTCACACCAGATTGGCTACGGTAACCAAAGCATTAATGGAGGGAATCGAGGAGCATATGTATACTATTGTTCCAATGATTGTAGCATAAATATATCAGGCTCTGGATCGTTGCAAGAAAGGGTTCAAACATTTTGAGGGTTGTAACTTGATGCTGCAGATTTGGTTGTTAGAACATCTTCAGAGAGGCCAATACCGCCAAGAGTTTCCACGGAGACCATGGAATGATAACATAGATTTTCACCATCCGAAAAGAATGGCCTTTATCCCAGACAGGTTTGCACAACCAGAGAACGCTACAGAGTGGGTACACTTTTTCAGCAATTTGACCGAGGACCAGGTTCATTGGATGTTCGAGAGGTTCCCTACTAGTGAATTCATCATCAGGTCCTGGTATGTTCCGCACTTGGTATTGATCAGGTTAAGGGGAATATACCCCTATGTTCCTATCAGGGCCATGAGACAAGCTGGTAGAAAACGTCATATCGCGAGTCTCCAAAATGGATCACTACAAAGCATATTTTCAAGACGATGACATCCCATACAAATGTGAAGCTCAGCACAAGTGAAGCATAAGAGGCTACGCAAAAGAGTCCTCGAGTTCGAGGCCAGGCATTTGGAACAACACAAGATTGATATGGAGTCAATTAATGAATGTAGGTAAATGGCTACTAGATCAACGAAAAGGTTGGAATATCTGGATCAGGGTCTAATGGAGTTAGAGGGGAAGGTGAGGAAAAGATAGACTTCCAGAATATAGAGGGTAATGAGGGAGGACACCTAGCAAGGGAGTATCTGCTGTTGGACATGCGCGACCTGGGGAATCTGATCAACGGAGCCACCCTAGAGAAGGTCCCTCAGGGACCAAGTAGATTAGCATTATCTGCTTCTCTAGAATCATTTTAGAATTCGGATCTAATCAGGCAAATGCCATTAGTGACTCATTTATTATTGTTGTTTTAGGTTCGTCTTATTTATTACATTAACGAAATGAGGCAATTATCGGCATTAAATTTCTCCCAAACTACTTGTCGCTAGGCCTACCTCGGGCAGAACGAGTCTCCTAAATTAAGACACGAGTTTACATTTTTGCAATACGTGTTTAAATACTGTAAATACTTTCTAGAATCTTTACTGACTTGGTTACCTTTTTGTTTTCCTTTCTTTTGATTATTCCCATCCCCTAAGGTTGGTTCGCACATACTGGCATTGTCATCATATCATACCAGATCCAGAAAGCTCTCCACCTCTTCCTCCTCCAAGTGATCCAAAAAGCAAAGTTTTTGCTAACATGGATGATAGGAGTGGTGTCAGGAAAGACAACGTTACACATGCTGAGAATGTGGAAACTTTAGATGGTCGGAGTACTCCGGCACAAAATGATTTGGTCCTACGGTTGGAACAGAAGATACTCGAATTACAAGGGGAGCTTGAGCAGGTCCGCAACTTGGAAAATATTTCCCTCACCCTAAACGTCCCAGACATCAACCAACAAAATGCTCAAAACCCAGTACCTCCTAAAAACATACCAAACCAACGTCCTCAAAATCCTCTCGCACCCCACCAACACACAACACCTCAAAATCCTAATCCTCTACCCATACTGACACCCCCTCAACACCAGCATCTCCCAACTCAATATCCGCAAACCAATTACCATACTCCTCACAATACCCCCACGGCCTATCCCCGATCTGCAAATTCAACTAATGATCACCACTACACCCAAACCCCCGACGTTCATAAAAAAAATCCCACATACATGGAAACCCTACCCCACTCCACTCAACCAACTTCATGACACCAAAATTCGCGAGAGGGGCCTGCTCATTAAGAATATGGAGGAAAAGATCAAGAAGCTCACAAGCCGAGTCCAAGGTGTTGAAGGAGGCAAAGGAATTGAAGGTCTGAATTATGAGGACCTATGTATTCAGCCAGACGTGGAACTGCCGGAGGGTTACAAACCTCCTAAGTTCGAGATGTTTGATGGAACGGGTGATCCAAAGGTACATTTGAGAACATACTGTGACAAGCTCGTAGGGGTTGGGAAGTATGAAAGGATTCGCATGAAGTTATTCATGAGAAGTCTCACTAGAGACACCCTATCTTGGTACATAAATCAAAATCCCAATAAATGGGCTAATTGGGTAAGCATGGCATCGGACTTCATGGATAGATTCGGGTTCAATACATAAAATGCACCGGATGTCTTCTACATTTAAAACCTCAAGAAGAAACCGACAAATACTTTCCGTGAGTATGCTACTCAATGGAGATCAGAAGCTGCAGAGATCAGGTTGGCATTAGAAGAAGAGCAGATGAACAAATTCGTTGTTAGGGCCCAGGATCCACAATACTATGAGAGGTTAATGTTCATCGAGAATCAAAATTTCTCCGACATCACCAAACTCGGGGAAAGGATCGAAGAAGGGATTAATAACGGAATGGTGACAAACTTTGAGGCATTGCAGGCCATGAACAAAGCATTACAATCAGGAGGCATATAAAAGAAGAAAAAGATAGGGTCAGTGATGGTAGCCCAAGGTCCAAAGTCTCCACTCACATACCAAACACCTCCACCCACATACCAACATTCACCTCCTAGATATCCTCAACCCGCTACCACCTACCACACTTATAATACCCAGCCAGCCTATTATCATTCACCTCCAGCTCGTCCAAATTATAAAAAACCCAGACCCAATTTCGATCGTAGACCACCCAAACAATACACCCCTATTGTTGAACCCATCGACCTACTATATGAAAGATTAAAGGCGGCCGGATATGTCACCCCTATTCCCGTTGTGGCCATGGAAAACTTCTCCTGATGGGTCAACCCAAACAAGACATGTGCATACCATTCCGGCATGAAGGGACATATTATTAATGAATGTCGCACTCTGAAAGACAATATTCAGGTGTTGATTAATACCAAAGTCATACAAGCGAAGGAAGCCGCACCCAATGTCCGCAACAATTCCCTCCTAGACCATAAGGGTGAAGGAGTAAATGTGATAGAAACTGATGAAGAATGGGACCCTGAAGGGTCAAGTGGGCTTATTCGGGAAGGTGATGACCCTAAGAAACCTGCAGTCACACTCACTCCTATTATGGTACAGATACAATGACCGGTAGAAGTTGAGGTAGTCGCATCAGTTCTGTTTGAAATCGAAGTGACAGCACCTACAACTACACATACTCCATTTGAAGTAGAAATAACCACACCCTTCACTGTGATGGTGGCATCCACATCGCCCTTCAAATCCAACGCCATACCTAGGGATTATGTTACCGAAGCTAGGAGAAAAGGGAAAGCAAAAATGGAAGAGTCCGGTACTGCACAAGGGATGAACAGAACTGGAAGAATCTACACACCTGAAAATTTAGGAGGGACAAATAAGGAAGCGGCTGCCAGACAACCCATTATTGAAATTGGTCCAGATAATCTCTGGAGGAAAGTACAGGCAAGAGAATACTTCGTTGTTGATCATCTGAACAAAACTCCCCCCAGATATCCATCATGTCGCTGCTACAAAATTCTAAGGCGCATAGAAAAGCTCTAATGAAAGTGTTGAATGAAGCATATGTACCCAACAATATCACCAGTGGAAAAATAGAAAACATGGTGGGACAAGTGCTGGAGAGCCATAAGATCACCTTTCACGAAGACGAGTTTCCACCTGAAGGATTGAGTCACAATAGGGAACTGCATCATAGTGCAATGCGAGGATAAGTTCATTGCCAGGGTTTTGATAGACGGAGGGTCCATCCTCAACATCTGTCCGCTGACAACTCTGAAGAGGTTAGGAAAAGGTTTGCATGAAATACGAGCAGGGACTATGAACGTGAAGGCGTTCGATGGGTCACAAAGAGCCATACTTGGCGAAACCAATTTATGTTTGCAGATGGGTCCCACTTGGTTTGATGTCGAATTTCAGGTGCTAGACATGTCTGCCTCATACAATCTACTATTGGGACGACATTGGATACACGCCACTAGGGCTGTTGCATCCACTTCGCACCAGGCTGTGAAGTTTGAATGGAACCATCAGAAAGTGATCATCCATCCAGGGCCCGACGAGTCCCGGGGTAGCATGGCTGCTTGAATTATTTATTTTTTAAAACAAGTCTTCTTGAGCATTTTGTTTTAAAAAATATCTGTCAGTATTTCATTTATAAAAACATTGCTTGAGTTATTGAGAATCGCTTTGTTTGACATTTTAATATTTACCAATGGCTTGATGTTTTATTACTATTTTTTCATATCTTTCTCTCTACAACATTACTATTTCGTATCTTGATAAACCAACGACTGTGACATGTAAGGAGAGAACAAAACATAAGGACAGCAACTCGAAGAGATAGAAGAAGAAGATGTGATACCTGAGGAAATTATCAGAGAAGTTTAGAATCTTGAAAATAAGCCCAAGTCCAACCTGGACGAAATATAGATAGTCAATTTGGGAGATTTCGAAATCATCAAGGAAACTCGCATAAGCATCCACTTGACATTGTAAAAGAAGGAAGAATACACTCAATTCCTGAAAGAATATGAGGATATTTTTGCATGGTCATACGATGAAATTACAGGGTTGAGCACATCCATAGTGGCTCACAAGCTACCTACCAATCCAATGTGTCCGCCAGTGAAGCAGAAACTCAGGAAGTTCAAACCAGACATGAGCCTAAAAATCAAGGAGGAAGTCACTAAGCAGATCAAAGCCAAAGTCCTCAGGGTAGCTGAATACTCAACCTGGTTAGCCAACATTGTACCGGTTCTAAAGAAAGATGGGAAAGTCAGGGTGTGTGTTGATTATCAGGATTTAAACAGAGCAAGTCCCAAGGATGATTTCCTGCTGCCAAACATAGACATACTAATTGATAACTGCGCCAAGCATGAGCTCCAGTCCTTTGACGATTGCTTCGCGGGTTATCATAAAATCTGGATGGACGAAGAAGACGCAGAAAAGACAGCCTTCATTACACCATGGGACTGAACTACGCTTGACCTGATTCCTGTTTAAGAGGGGATACGTAGGCAGCCCTGTGGGTTCGGTCACAATTCAATAAAATTTCCATTTTCCCCACAATCAGAAACTGGGGCAGAATTTTGAAGAGGACCCTCAAAATTCTGAAGCAAGTTCAGCCAATAGCATACGGAATAGCCAGAAGGTCATTTAGATAACTAGGGCAGAATTTTGAGGAGGGCCCTTAAAATTCTATGGCAAAGAAGGTCACGATGTCTCTAATAATGTCACAATTGTTGGTTCATCTAACTGATTTCTAATTTTCATATTACTACGACTTTGAAAACTATGCATGCATACTTTTGAAAATAAACTTTACTTTTAAGCCAAATGCTACCCATGGTAACTTGAACAGGATCCTCGAGCATAGTGGACCAAAGCCAGCAGACGAAGGCATGAACCAACCTCCCCCGCAAAACTCACAAATTTTTTTTGGATGTAGGAATAGGTCATCACCATAAGCATCGTCACGATAATAGAATTGTTATGCATAAAACATATTGCCAGCTAAGAATACTTCACTTTTATTCTTACATTTGCATGAGGCTAAGCCCTGGCTCCCATTTACATAAGGCTAAGCATTGCCTTCTCTTTGCATGAGACTAAGCCCTGTCTCAATTCTTGCACGAGGCTAAGCCTTGCCTCCCTATTTGCATAAGGCTAAGAATTGCCTTCTCTTTGCATGAGACTAAGCCCTATCTCAATTCTTGCACGAGGCTAAGCCCTGCCTCCCTATTTGCATAAGTCTAAGCATTGCCTTCTCTTTGCATGAAGCTAAGCCCTGCCTCCCTATTTGCATAACGCTAAACATTGCCTTCTCTTTGCATGAGGCTAAGCCCTGCCTCCCTATTTTCATAAGGCTAAATATTGCCTTCTCTTTGGATGAGACTAAGACCTATCTCAATTCTTGCATGAGGCTAAGCCCTGCCACCCTATTTGCATAAGGCTAAGCACTGCCTTCTCTTTGCATGAGGCTAAGCCCTGCCTCCCTATTTGTATACGGCTAAGAATTTCCTTCTCTTTGCATGAGACTAAGCCCTATCTCAATTCTTGCATGAGGCTAAGCCTTGCCTCCGCAATTGCATAAGGCTAAGCATTGTCTTCCCACTGCATGAGACTAGGCATTGTCTCTATCTTGCATGAGGCTAAGCCATGACTCCGCAATTTCATAAGGCTAAGCATTGTCTTCCCACTACACGGGACTAAGAATTATCTCTCCTTCCATAACCACAAATGTTGCTTTATTCCAAACCGTGTGTTACTCTCTTCTCGGGGCTAAGCTCTGCCCCCAACTCTACACAAGACTAAGATATGTCTTGTTTTACCTCTAACATCATGTCTCTGCACCTCATGGGCTGATAAATAACCAAGTTGTCTGAAGGTGTCATAGTCATAAGGCATCATCCTCATAGCCAGAAGACACCTTGCCATGGCCTGAGGATCTCTCAATCTTGCACACCATTATTCAAAGGCATCATGGTTCGGAGGCACCATCTTCATGGCCCGAGAACATCATTTCATGGCCTGCGAATCCCTTACCGTACAATTCATGGCCCGGTACATCATGGTCTAAGGACGTCATCCTCCTCGTCCAAAGACAGTCTTCATGGTCCAAAAGGAATTTTCATCATGTCTAAGTTTATGCAATGATCTATACATACTTGTATGCAGTCGTATTTATTTAGTTTGCAGGCAGTTTCAGGAGCAACCGTTCTCCTAACAGGAGCAATTTTCGCTCTGGTTTTCATCCAACGTTCATATTCTTCAAATTATTTCAAACGTAATTGATTATCGGCCGTGACCCATTATCATCTGACACCTATTCAATTATCCATAACCGTATCCAGACACATCCATTTACAATCTCAATATTGTCCATGTTCAGAATATTTTGTCCGTTCTTATAATAACCCCATCAGTTTATTCCACGGTTGGATCCAGAACTACACACGGCCTGATTCCTATAAAACCAGGGATATGTAGGCAACTCAAAAGCCAGAGTTCTGCCTATATCTTTCAAATTATCCTATTTGATCAAAATCGGTCATCATTTCTTTACCCGACAACTCTTTCATCCTTCCCGGGTAAAGAGAGGCAGTTGTTGATACCTAATTTTTGCCTCATATATTTCAGATATACATATATACTTTCAACATAGTGCATGAGCATCATCAAGCATTTTTCCTAATTTTTCCATAATTTTTAAAGATTTTTAAATAAATTTATTCCCATATTTTTATTATATAAATAATTATTAATTGCATCACAAATAATTTTTATGATGATTTTATAATCTAACCTCATTATTTATATACATATTAAGGTTTAAATATTTTTGATGTATTTATTATAATTATATTTGCATCTTTAGGCTAAAATGGTATATTTTGCAATAATAGCCCTTATATACTTATGATCACTTTATTTATGCAAAAAACAACTTTTTATGCTTTTATAGTAATAAATAATTGATTAATCATTTTTATGCACAAATAATATTTTCACTATTTTATTTATCATTTTTTTACAAATTATTTTATTAATTAAATTGGGTGTTTAACTAATAGTCCCTAAATTCACCAATTTCGGACCTGAACCACCAGCCCCTTATCCCATTTACCTCAAAATACCTATCCAAATCCTTGGCCCAACACTTAAGCCCAATCCATAACCCCCTAACATAGTCCGGAATCGACCCAACCCCTTTTAAATCACAACTGTTGATCTCTGAGATCAACAACCCATATCTCTCCCTCCTTCTAATTAACCTACTTACCCCCAAACCCTAAAGACCATTATCCCAGCCCCGTCGTCCTTGAACTCTCTCGAACCTTCTCCTCTCCTCTGTAAACCCTAGCGTCGTCACCCATTACCCCTCCAACTCAAACCCAAAAATGGAATCAGTCAACGATTCTTTTACCTTATTGACCCTCCTCTCTACTGGTTACCCATTTATGGTATTACATAATTGCTTGCCTAATATGAAAAGAAGATCCTGTAAGAATCGAACCAAAATCGGCTCAAATCCTTAACTTGTTGTTCATTCCGTCTGTGTTCATCACTTGCTCTTTGTAAGTACAATTATTTTTCGTATCTCTCATTGATTCATACTTAACCCTAAGGTTAGGGTTTTCAGATCCTCTTTTGGTTCGAACCAAAACTGGTTCAAGCTTTAGTTTTAAGTACTATCTCGTCTATATTCGTCCTATTATGCATGAATATGCCGGTTTTGTCGATTTCTTTTACTTATCCTAAATTAGGGTTTCAGACCCTTTTCATTTGGACCATATTTGGTTCGATTATGTGTTTCTTTTGAATAATTTCCTGTCTATGTTCATCACATGCAATATGTAGTTGATTATCTTTATTTTCTGCCGATTTTGTGGGGTTTACCTAAAAATTAGGGTTTCAAAATTTTTCTTCTTTATTGATCGTTTGAATTATTTAATTTCCATGTTCATGTGTTTAGTTCCTACACTATTCAAACCCCTTCCCCTTTCCCCTTTAGACTGATTGGAACTATCAATACTCTCACTGAAAACTTAGGGTTTAATTCTGATTCACTTTGCTCGTTTGCTTCTGGTCTTGGCCGGCTAAAAGCCAAGGACAATTAATTTTGGACTTGACTATTGTGGTGTATTTTCTTGCTTTCCTTCCTAACTGGTGAGTGACTATCCCTTGTCATTTTATCTTCTATGTTTCCATAATTTGTGTATTCGATCCAGCATGTTTAAAGTATTCTGAGCTTTATTCTATCACTTTTATGTTTCTATGAGTTCATCTAGTCCTGTAATTGATATTGTTAGCGCTGAGATTGGTTATTTTTGAATAAAATGAATCCTCTTAAAGGTTAACATAATGTCCTTTAACTTGTTTCATGTACGTTGTTTTGCTAGTTCTGAACCTGTCCTGAACTTAGCATCTTTAGGATACTACTAGTATGTTAATTAGCTAATCAATCCTGAAACTTTATAGATTTATATCACTATTTAACCTTTCCCTATCATTCATGTGCTCTGACAACTTGCTTTCTAATGTGTCTTGCATCCCTTTAGCTTCGTGTGATTATCTGACTGCTTGCCTTAATACATTTTCTAAATATTTCTGTGATTAAACAAGCCTGTCCTAAATGCCAGCATGTAAACTTAGCTTAACTAGACATTTCCAGACTTTGACTTATTAAAAATTGTGTGCTTTGCATAAACAACTTTGCAACCCTTGCTTGTTTGCTTAGTGCAATCCTGTCTGTATATTATGTAACGACCCGAGTGGTCGTTTTGAGCTCTATCACGGTTTTTGGCGGGTTAAGGCTATGAGCAGCTTCATTTCAGGTATTATGACTTGTAGGCGTGGTCGGAACTGTATTTCGGGCAGTTCGGAGTCGAATTGGAAAGAAAGTTCTCATTTCGGAAGCCTTAAGTTGGAAGAATTGACTAAGATTGGATTTTTGAGTAAACAGCCTCAGAATCGGCATTTGAAGGTTCCACCAGGTTCTTATGATGATTTCGGACTTAGGCGTATGTTCGGAGCGGGTTTCAGATGACCCGGGAGCGTTTCGGCACATATTGTGGAAGTTCGTATTTTGGAAGAAATTTCATAAGTCAGGGTTGAAGTGCATTTCACTGTTATTGATGTCTGTTTGGGATTCCGAGTCTGGTAATAGCTCTGTATGGTGATTCTGGTGTTAGGAGCGCGATCGAAAGTGAATTTGTAGGTCCGTAGGTCATTTTAGAGTCATTTGGATAAAGTTAGAAATTTGAAGTTTTAAGATGTCCGACCGAAAGTGGAAATGTTGATATCGGTGTCGGAATCCAATTTCGGAAGTGGTGGTAGGTCCGTAATGTTGAATTTGACTTGTGTTAAAAAATTGGGGTCAATCGGACGTGATTTGGTAGGTTTCGGCATCGAATGTAGAAGTTGGAAATTTCAAAGTTCATAAAGATTGAATTGAGTTGCGATCCATTATTTCGATGTTATTTAATGTGATTTTAGGCCTCGAGCAGGTCCGCATTATGTTTTGGGACTGGTTGGTGTGATTGGACAGGGTCCCGGGGGCCCCGGGTGGATTTCGGGTGGTTCACAGATTGAATTTGGAATTTGAGAAAGGTTGGGGTTGCTGGTGTCTTGTATGACCGCACATGCGAGGCTCTGGCCGTAGGTGCGGAGCCATAGAAGCGGCCTTGGTGCCGCAGAAGCGAAGGTGGCTGGCTTGTACTGGGACCGCAGATGCGGTTGGCTCGCCGCAGAAGCGAGACCGCACCTGCGGATTTGTAAGCGCAGAAGCAGGAATGGGCAAAGAGCCATGGACCACAGAAGCGGTCATATGACCGCAGGTGCGAGGGATCGCTGGTCAGTGTCTTTTAAAGATGGATTTGGCCATTTCTCTTCATTTTTCTCTTGGTTGGGCGATTTTTGGAGAGCTTCAAGTGCGTATTTTCGTCATCTATGTCAAGGTAAGTTGTTTCTACTCATTGCAAGTTAAATACAAGATTTGTATATAGATTTGGTCAAGAAAATTTGTAGAAATTTGGGGTTTTGGTGGGAAGACCTAGAATTTGTATTTTTGGATTTTAACCACGAATTTGGTCATGGAATTTAGAGAAAATTATATATTTGAGTTTGTAAATTTATGGGTAATCTTTATCTTTGAAAAATTTCGGAATCCGGGCACGTGGTCCTGAGGGTGATTTTATCGACTTTCCGAGTGGAGTTGGGAATTTATATAAATCGAATTGATATAAGTATTTGAGTATATTTTCACTGGTTTGCCCGTTATTTGGATAGTTTGGACGTGGTGCTTCAATGTGAGTCGTCGGAAGGGCTTGGAGGCCGGTTATGAATCTTCGGAGCGAGGTAAGTCTCCTTTCTAACCTTGTAAGTAGGAATAGTCCCCATAGATAAAATAATTAAATATGGGCTACTATTTGTGGGGGTTACGTACGCACGAGGTGATGGGAGTCTGTGTGTAGCTACTATTATGCTTATGTCCGGGTAGTCTAGGACCCAAAAGCATGTTTTATTTTCCATACTTGTAACTTTATTGATGAATTTGGAAATGATTAAACCTTATCGAAATTGGTAAATGAATTTCTGGAAAAGATTTAAATACAATCTTCGTGTCCATTAAAAGAGAATTTTATCACTTCCTTGGGTAATTGTTCTCCGGATAAAATGTGAATTATTGTGTGAATGTGTGTATCTACGAGTACCTGAGTCGCATTATGATTCGCGAGCAGGGTAACTCTATTATTTATATATGACCACATCGCATGATCGATTCACGAGCGGGGTAATAGATGCATCTATAGTTCGAGTCGTTCGACCCTTCGACAGTGCACAGTTTACATTTATCGTTAGTTCAAGCCGTTCGACCCTCGGCATATCTTTCGCATGATATGTGTTGAGTACTTTATGCGATTTTTAACTGTTTCCTGGCCTGGAATTATAAATAGTCAACTGAAATGACGAACATTTAAAGTTTATAAATGTGGAAGAAGTTGTTGTTTCCTATCACTATTTGTTAATTACCTATGATATCCATGCTTAGTGTCATCCTTGTTTATATCGAATTGACCTCTATCAAGTGTCAAAGTCGATCACTCGTCACTACCTCTTTGAGGTTAGGCGGGATACTTACTGAACACATGTTGTTTTCGTACTCATACAACACTTGTTGTGCATTTTTATTGCACAGGTACATGTATATTTAATGTCCCCGCTTGGCATCGTGGCATGGTTGATATGGGGACTTGGGTGAGCTGCACCTCTCGAGATGACCAGCAGTCGGCAGAGTCTCCCTCAGATGTATTGTATTGTACTTTTATTTCTTTGTCCAGTTTTTATTCCAGACAAATATTGTATCACATGTATACTTCCTAGAAATTTTGATCATGCACTTGTGGCACCGGGTTTTGGCATGATTTTGGGATGTATTTTCTATTTGAGGTGATAAAACCTTATTAATCACTCAGTAAATTTTTATTGATTTTCATACAATGAAACGAAAAATAACGATTTCAAAATAATAAAATAGGAACTTAATTAACTAATGAGTGTTGGCTTGACTGACTGTTATGTCCGGCGCCATCACGACCTTAATGGATTTTGGGTCGTGACAACGTGGTATCAAAGCACTAGGCTCCCTTAGGTCTCACGAGTCATGAGCACGTCTAGTAGAGTCTTGCGGATCGGTATGGAGACGTCTATACTTATCTTCGAGAGGCTACAGGGCTGTTAGGAGTACTTCACTTCTTGATTCCTCATCGTGCGGTTTGATTCCTTTGAGGCTTATGCCTACGTTTCTTCTTACTCAATCTTACACATCGCGAAGCGCTTGGTATAAATCGAGAATTTGAGGAATTGTAATGGTACTACGGATATGGTGCGTGATGTTTTTCCATGCGTAATTGTTTGGGGATATTGTCGTTGCTCTGCGGGAGGATATTATGTTGTTTCAGCTTAGTAGTTGTCTTTTTGAGAGCTTTGAGGCTATGCTCAGGTTGTTATGATGCTTACGATTGGTTATCGCACGGTAATGATATGAGGATAGGATGTTTTCCTATATGTCGGGGAAATGAATGACTTGATAGGAGTTCTACTCGGAGCGTGATTCCGAGATTTCAGTATTTTATTTCCGGCAGAGGAAAGACAATTGGACTATAAATGATCAGGTTCGGGTTGATAGAGGTGGAATCTTCATATGTGATGTGGTATCGTCCTCTTTGATCGAATAGGATGTGTTAAGTTCGCCGGTGCTATGGTTTCTTCGGCCGCATTGAGTCAGAGTAATGTGAAGTAGTATTGAAGAACCGGCTGTCAGAGATCGTGGTGTGCAATGGTTCAGGATTGAATAAGTATTTCTAATGTAGGCGGCTCGAGAAAGACGATCTTCGGAGGGTTTTGAAGTTGTGGTGGTCTGCTGGTTTAAGTGCTACAGAGACTGATATTTATTTGAGGCAACAACCGGGCAGCATACGATGAGGAAAGACATGTGGGGAGTGTCAGGCGATGGTTAAATTTCTAGAAGGACAGGTGTAAGAATCGGAAGTCAAGCAGTTGTTTAAGGGAGTGAGCTTGACCAAAGTGGGAGAGTGGCAGCATAGCATATGAGTTCTGTAGTGAGATAGATGTACATCTTGAGGAGAAGTTTAGAGCAATTTGAGAATTTTAGTGGATGGTGGTTGGGTCCCCGAGCTTAAATTGATATATTGGCTATTTCGGCAAAAGATTGGGTACAACAGAGAGGAGTTGTTCGATATGAAGAAGGATGCAACATAGCTGTGAATTTGAAGATATTGTCGTGCATTTAGTAGATGTCCATGAGGAGCGGACGGACTGGTAAAGTTGGTAAATGAGAACGGGTGTAGGATGGGGTATTGATGTCGTAGAGATTGTGCAGTACAACGTCGTTGGAAGGTGCCAGTTGGTAATGTTTGCGGGTGGGTTATCTTCTGTGAGCAGGTCAGTGGTTGCGTGGTTGGCGGAGTTTTCGCGAGGGATTTTACTGACTATTCGGCAAGAGGTCGAATATAAGAATGGTGTTAATGACTCAGAGTGCTTGTGAAATGCTAACAGAAGAATTTCAAGGAATTTGGAGAGTTGGTCATGCAGGATCATGTCAACAATGAAGGAAGATTCTTGGTGAGTTCCATATTTGTGTAATAACGGCTTCAGGCTAAGTGGGAGAGTTCCACCGCCTACGATTAGGTAGCATGTGTATCTACTGGGAAAAATTCTGGTCATCGGCATATTAGTGGGGTATTACAGATAAAGGAAGAAGGCATGATTCGTAATTGAGCATAAGATTTGATAAATGTGTGCAAAGGTTGGCTTTGGAAAGATTCACGATTTATGTTTAATACAGAGGTAATTTTCAAGGGAAGTGATTCAATCGGGTGCTTATTCAAGATGGGTGTTCAGGTGCCAGCGAAGCCGCGGAGTTGATTATATTCGGGACCAAGCCAGAGTAGGTGACTCTCAACAGCGGTCCTAGTAGATTCAAAGGTTATAATGTGGTGTCTAAGGATTTCAAGCCTACGGTATGGTTAATAATCGAGCTTTCGCAGCAGAATTTTGAGAAAGAGAATACGGGTGGAGTGTTCTATGTTATCTTCAGCTTGCGATGTAGCATTGGAGGTTATGAGATGATACGTGGGATTTGAGATGGCATGGTCTCTTGATATAAGGTCACTCAATATGAGTGTGGATTTGGGTTCACAATGTGTTGGACGAAGCTATTATTATTCCTAAGTCAAGTTAAGGATATATTAGGAGAAGATAGATTGGATAGCGATGGTTGAAATGGCACATTTACGGCAGTGATCTGTTCCTTCAGTGTGATTTAAGTTATGCACGTGATTCGTGATGGTGCATGTGAGTGCTTGTCGGCTGCCGTAATTGATTTTATTTGGAAGTATTCAAGTATTATGGCTTGTCATGGGCAGATCCCAGAAGGATTATGGTGGTATAAGACCTTACTTGAGGATTTGTATGTTTGGTGATTATGAGAACTCGCTCGTATGTTGTTATGGTTCTCTTGAATTGAGTTAAGTAAAAGGGTTTTATATGATGAAGTGTTTACCCTATTAGTGGTTCAGGAGTTATGATGAGATTCCTGTGCGATTGCATATTGGCATGTTAGGTGCAGTGAACGGTATGAAATTTGGAAGCGAGGATCAAGGTTGCAGTTCGGTGTTGGAAAGGATGTCATGAGCTCGGATGAGCAAAGAAAGGGATTTGGATGTTTAGAGTAAGCCGTTATCGTCTTCAACGTCACCTGAGACCGGAGGTGGTGTAATAGGCTTTGCGTTTTGGTTGCAGATTCTTGGTTGGCTTTACAGCATTAGTGTGATCGGTGGTGTAGATGTGCAGACTTGTTACCTTGTGTGGAAGTTCGTGGGAGTGTGACCACGGGAAGATCGTATGATTGTGATCTGTAGTCACCTAATTGATTGAGTTTCAGACCAAGTATAAAGGAGTATAATATTGTTTATTTGAGGGTTTATGCCTGGAGGGCGCTCGGTTCATTTGGTTGCGGATGTAGGGGTTTTGCTCTGGCTATGATGGTTGTTCTTGCGTTTTATGAGAAAAAAGTGGGTTATTATGGACCCAGGTAAGGCCATTAGCCTAGTTTGGTGCGAGTGGAATCGGCTCGAAGGTTGTGAATGGATTTAAATATGATTATAGGCTCCATGTGGGTCAGAGGTGTTCGTTTCAGTATGACATTTCTCATGGAGAGGTATTAGAACATTAGATGTTGTTCCATCTTCGCCCATTTCAGGTAATATTTTGTTCTACCGTGTGAGTTGTGAAGACGGCTTGATGATTTCTTATGTGAGGTTCCGCGTAGTGATGATGATGTGTGAGCAAGATGGCTCTTGAAATTCAGAGTATGTATAGTGCACCTCAGTTGTGTTTGAGTTTTGTAGCGTATGGCTCTATCAGTCTCCCCAGGATGGTATTATGCACTTAGCGTGCTTGTGACCGATATTCGTTATTTTGTGGTAATGAGCAATTTAGCTCGGTGTGTATCTCCTCACGGATATGTTATTTAGATCGGGTGGCACGCCGCCAAGGCTATGTTATTTGGATCGGGTTGCGCGCCGCAACAATGTGATGTTGAGCACGGTTCCTTATATTATTTTCTGGTGTTTTGTTTCCCATTTTTCTAAGGAAGGTCCATATTAGTTGCGTGAATTGAGTAGTCCCTTCCTGAGTCATTTCTTTATGTATCATGTTCAAGTTATGGGCTATTGACGCATTGTGGCATCATGTGAGACTGTTGGTCGTGTCTGGGGTTACTTGTTGTCTGTACAGTTCATACTGGGTGAGACGAGATTATTGGATCAGGGAATCAGTGCGATAAGATTATGTGAAGTATATTAAAGGACAAATACCATTATTTGGTTCATAATGAGGTGATGATTCTAGTCAAGGGGAGAGATTCAATGATTTGTTGATTCTGTAGTTGGTTATAATATTCTACACATCTCCTCCGTTGCGGTGGTATCTTAAGAGTTATAGCATGACCTATATAGAAGTCATGAGGTGCATTAGGAGCATCAGATTCATGGAATTTTGGCTATTAAGGTCAGGGAATATCGTTATGGTTAAATGGCGAATTATGCGGTGTTTGGTGCTAATTCAGCAAAGGCATGCAATCATGTTCTGGTACCTCATTTAGTAATTGATTCGGTGTTCATATATTGCAAACAAGCATGGAAGAGAATTTCGGGAGTTGGAACTGGGTTCTGAGCTTATTGTATGGATAGAAGAAGATATCTTCAGATTTGATCGAGCTAATGTGCTCAACTGAGTGGTGGTAGCACGGGTAGGTGCACGAAGTGTTAGACGGTGGATTCAGATAACTCTAGAGAAGTTCTTAGCACGTTCGAGGACGAACGCATGTTTAAGTGGGAGAGAATGCACTGACCCGACTGGTCGTTTTGAGCTCTATCACGTTTTTTGGCGGGTTAAGGCCACGAGCAGCTTCATTTCAGGAATATGACTTGTAGGCATGGCCGGAACTGTATTTCGGGCAGTTCGGAGTCGAATTGGAAAGAAAGTTCTCATTTCGGAAGTCTTAGGTTAGAAGAATTGACTAAGATTGGATTTTTTAGTAAACGACTCAGAATCGGGATTTGAAGGTTCCAGCAGGTTCGTATGATGATTTCGGACGTAGGCGTATGTTCGGAGCGAGTTTTAGATTACCCGAGAGCGTTTCGGCACATATTGTGGAAGTTCGTATTTTGGAAGAAATTTCATAAGTCAGGGTTGAAGTGAATTTCACTATTATTGATGTCTGTTTGGGATTCCGAGTTTGGGAATAGCTCTGTATGGTGATTCTGATGTTAGGAGTGCGATCGAAAGTGGATTCGGAGGTCCGTAGGTCATTTTAGAGTCATTTGGCTAAAGTTAGAAATTTGAAGTTTTAAGAAGTCCGACCGAAAGTGGAAATGTTGAGATCGGGGTTGGATTTTGATTCCGGAAATGCTGGTAGGTCCATAATGTTGAATGTGACTTGTGTGCAAAATTTGGGGTCAATCGGACGTGATTTAATAGGTTTCGACATCAAATGTAGAAGTTGGAAATTTCAAAGTTCATAAAGATTGAATTGAGTTGCGATCCATTGTTTCGATGTTATTTGATGTGATTTTAGGCCTCGAGCAGGTCCGCATTATGTTTTGGGACTGGTTGGTGTGATTGGACGGGGTCCCGGAGGCCCCGGGTGGATTCCGGGTGGTTAACGGATTGAATTTGGAAATTGAGAAAGGCTAGAGTTGCTGGTGTCTGGAGTGACCGCACCTGCAAGGCTCTGGCCGCAGGTGCAGAGCCGCAGAAGCAGCCTTGGTGTCGCAGAAGTGAAGGTGGCTGGCTAGGACTGGGACCGCAGATGTGGTTGGCTCGAAGTTGAATTGGTGATACATAAGATGCCCCTAAATCAAGAAGCATATGAGATCATCGCATCAATAATATATACATAAAAAAGCAATCATGCTGAGAAGAAATAAGGAAAAATAGTGCAAGTTTAAAAAATAAAGGAGGTGCAAAGTGAATATTGCACAAGAGAAAGAAACTTTTATCTAAAAGCGGGAGAAAAATGAACAAATAAATAATAGAAGATTGATGACAAGTACCCAACGGTTGGAAGTTGGAGAGAAAGTGCTCCAAGCCTCCAATAATTGAAAGTTGAAGAGAAAGTGCTTCAACAATTAAAAGTTGGAGAGAAAGTGCTCAAACAATTGAAAATTGAAGAGAAGTGCTTTAGCACTCTCTATAGAAAGATCCTCATTTTTTTTTCCTCCCAAATATTCTTTCATTTTTAAATATTTTTGGATGTTAATTAAGGAATGGGGAGAGAAGAACATATGCCGCTACAAGTGACAGTATTTGGGGGATACAAGCTTGATGAGGTTGCTCATCAACCATGTATGCATATTTTATTACTCTTAATCTGGTGCATACTTGTAATTATAGGGTGGATTCATATATACTAATAATTTTGCCTAATGCCCTCTTTTTGAATTTTAGGAATGATTATAATAAGTGAATTCTCTTTATGTATGTAGAATATAGGATAGGCATATCTGAGTGGCAGGAGAAGTTAATCAAGAAAGTACTAATTTTCTTGAAATTTTCCATAAGATTGGTAAGAGGATTGTTGATTTGGTTATTGAAGGAAGAATAATAATTTCTTATTTGATGGAGGAATTGAAGAGTATGAAATAATTTTGTACTTTTTGTTTTTTCTTTTCTTTTATAGAAGGTAAGGAAAAGTAAAACAATACTTGGATATAGATTTATTAAATTCCTAAACTGTGAAAATAGAAGTATTTAACTTAAACGTATCTACTAGAAATCTTAAGAAAACAATTGAGATCGAGGCTCAAAATCAAATGTCTACCGGCAACTCTTTTAATATTTCGGTATTAAAGAAAAAAAGTTATGTCGTTAATTTAACATATTCACTAGTCATTATATAACATGTTGCTAAGATATAATTAATGGGATGTGGATTATATAACACGTTACTAAGATATAATTAATGGACAGGTTGAGGAGAAAAAGATTAACTGTAGCTATTTTTCTTGCTTTATTACTCGCTTTTTGTTTACGTGGAGTTTTTGGGACTTAAAGCAAAGAAAATTAATAAGTAATGGTTAAGCACCCTACATTATGATATTTTTTCCAAGTAAATTGTCATCGTTACCTTTTAATGGTTAAGCACCCTACATTATGCCACCCATCATCTGTATTTTATTTCCTGTAATCATATTGTAATAGCATATTTGTTGTATCTTGTGGCTTGATTATTATGTAGTGAAGTAAAGATTCATAGTTCTCAATTCTCATCCTCTCCATGACCCTTTTCTTCTAAGTTTTCTAATCCCGTTTCTTTGTCAAATATTTAGGCAAAAATGCAAAATCTTGTCTTCTTCTTATACAATAGTTATACGATAAAACAAGTCGGTGAAAGCCATAAACTTTTAAAAGAAAAATCAATCAATAAATTTTCATTTTACTAGCACTAGAATAGTAAAACATAGAATCTTTGTCCGGTTGAACTCTAAGAAAGAAGGATAATTTGTGCCTCACTGTTTTATACTTCATATTTTCTAATTCGTGGCAATTTTTTTTTCTTTCCCCGATTTACTAGATATTATCCTTAGGTGCATAGTGAAATAAATAGCTAGATATTAAGTATATTTAATTATGAAAAATTTCACATAAGAACAACTGGGTTCCCTACTTTTCAATTTTATAGCTCATATTTCAATTTACAACCAACAAGCCCAAAAATAAGGGGCTTTTGCATCTATACCCGATTTTGGGGTCACAATTGAACCTATACCCACTTTGCAAAAAAGTTTGAAAGCGTACCCACTTTACAATCAACTTCAGCTTGTTGGGTCTGAAGTTAAAAGAAAAAATGCCTGAAGTGAAAAAATTGCACTTCAAATGCACTTAAGGCCAAATACGTCTGAAGTGCAACCAATGATTTCATCCACGTAAGGCTAATAAGTCTGAAGTGAAAAATTACACTTCAGATGCACTTAAGGCCGATAAGTCCAAAGTGAAGAATTGCCCTTCAGATGCACTTAAGGCAAAAAAGTCTGAAGTGCAACAAAAGTTTTCATTTACTTAAGGCTAATAAGTCTGAAGTGAAAATTTGCACTTCAGATGCACTTAAGGCCAATAAGTTTGAAGTGAAAAATTACACTTCAGATGCACTTAAGGCCGATAAGTCCAAAGCGAAGAATTGCCCTTCAGATGCACTTAAGGCAAAAAAGTCTGAAGTGCAACAAAAGTTTTCATTTACTTAAGGCTAATAAGTCTGAAGTGAAAATTTGCACTTCAGATGCACTTAAGGCCAATAAGTTTGAAGTGAAAAATTACACTTCAGATGCATTTAAGGCCAAAAGGTCTGAAGTGCAACAAACGTTTTGCTACGCTTAAGGCCAATAAGTCTGAAGTGAAAAATTGCACTTCAGATGCACTTAAGACCAAAAAGTCTGAAGTGCAACAAATGTTTTCATTCACTTAAGGTCAATAAGTCAGAAGTGAAACCCAGAAACATAAATTTGTTTTTCGAATTATAACAATTCAATATACGATTTAATACCTAAATCTACTCCAAATGAGCTCAAATTTGAAACATAACCTCCAAATATCATTAGGAACAAACCTCAATCATCAATTTGTCAAAACAACAATAAATCTAATGAACCCATTTTGCAATTAAGAAAAATAAGAAGAAGAAATCCTAAGCAATAGTAAAATAAAGCGTCATAACAGTTTACCATTGTAAAACATCATAAACTACATTAAAATATATTTACAGCCACCATATAAAATCATTATCACCTGAAGAAGAAGAAGAAGAAGAAGAAGAAGAAGAAGGAGGAGGAGGAGGAGGAGGAGGAGGAGAAGGGGAGGAGAAAGAAGTCTGAAGTTGTTTAAAAAGTGAGTACAAGTTAAAACTTATTTTAAAAGTGGGTATAGGTTAAATGGGGGCGACCAAATAGGGTGCCCCATGCAATTTTTACCAAAAATAATAGGCTAAGATTCAACATCCAACTCCAATAGGTTCTCGAAATTACTATTTAATTTTTAAAAAAGATTACTAAAACTTTTAAGTTAATTTTCGAATCAGTAACTGTGACTCAAATATTAGTTCAACAAACCAAATCCATTTGGATGGTGAAAATTAAATTTTTAACAAGCTTAAATATGTGGGTTTAAATTTCAAATTTGATTTTGTGAGAAATTTGGAGTGAGTGTTATTTAGACTTGTTAGAAATAGTATAAGGAGGTTGTATATAAAATTTGAAGTCATTTAATGGAGATTTGGATTGGTTTTGAACAAGAATTGCAACTGAAAATTGTGGAAGAAGTTCGTTTGCAGACGCTTGTATAAAGAAGTATAATAGTGTATAAGATGTGTTTATACCCTCATATACACTATTATACAAGATTATACATAATTATATAAAAACTGACTTCGTCTTCTTCCTTGCGTCTTTTCTGAAATTTTACTCAAATCTTGCTTAAATCTACTCAAAGGCACTTCAAATTTAAATTTTGAACTCCTTTTGATATTTTCAATCAATTGAAAAAACACCCAATCCAAACAACTAACAAACTAAAAAAATTCTATTTTCGAAAGCAAAGCTTTGAATGACCTTCAATAGTGAACTTTTACTCTTCAATTTTCTTACATTGCAACCAGGTGACACATGGGCGAAGCAAAAAATACACAGCCCCTTGAAGTATATGTAGAAGATGTGAGAAGAAGAGAGAGTGAAAGCAATGGTTGTGAGAATACAGATTTAACTCCATAGCTTTTAGGAGGAACCGTTTATAAGAGCAGATATTTTGAATTTGCTAGTGCTTTCAAAATATATGAAATATGAGCTAGATCGGGTAAAACTTAAAAACATGGGCCATTTTTTGTTATGGTATGAAGTCACATGTATTTTCTTGTAATTCTTTCTTTAAATATTATAGTAAATATCATGTATCACTCATTTATTTGTTGGCTTGGTGTAAGTTTTCACTATTGTAACATCAACAATCATAGAATATCATCTAAACGAATTGATATTTTAGATAAATTAGAATGAGGTTAATCAATAATCTAGAATCTAGAGTGTGTTTTATACGAAGAAAAACATATTTCTCATGTTTGGTTGGCTTAAATGTCTTGGAAAATATTTTTCTTATGAACTCATTTTCCTCCAATTGAAGAAAAATATTTTCCTTATCGAGAGAAGAGAAAACATTTTCCAAAGGCAGAATACATCGGCAGACCATTAAATTTGTCCTCACTTTTTACTTTGACACTTTATCTCAAGTTTGTTTCATTTGAACACTTAAACGAGGTCTTTACTGTGTCATTTAGACACAAAAAACTGACATGGCAAGTCAAGTGTTCCTCACATCTTTTAGGCGCGTGAAATGGTCCAAAAAACAAACTCCTGACCCATTTTCTCTTTTTTTTTCTTTTTTCTTTCCTTTTCTTCCTCTCTTACCTCCTTCTTCGAAGAGTGAAAACATCAATTTGAATTAGAAAATATTTTAACACTTCCCTGTCCAGCAATAATTTTATTGCTTCGAATCCCACTTTAGTGCAACCAATTCCCACATACTCCGATAGGGAAGTTAATCTCTACTATTAAAGATGACTGGCCGGGATTGCCGCTGAAGTAAAAAGGTGTAGAAGAAAGAGGTCAGGCAGTTTCAATGGTGGTCGCCAGAAAGTTTATACACCAACCAGATCTGGAAGAGATGAGAGTCCTTTCATTCCTCCCTGAAATCAGATTCACATTCCGGCGAGTTTCGTGAATCCAAAGAAGAAGAAAATCAAGTTTGAATTATTCAAAAATTATCGCCCAAAGCTACAACGTGAAGAAGAAAAAGAGGAGAAATGGTCAAATTTCTGGAGAAAAAGATAGTTGGAAAAAAAATTACCGGAAAATAAGTTTTCCGGCGAGGGGTCTGTCTATGCTATTAACGAAATTAGCCATCTCTGAAAATAGGGCCTTGTTCTCTTCAGCACCCAAGAAAATGACAAAATTTAAAACCTTCCACCATTCTCACTTTTGATAGTGCAAGCTGATGCTTTCTTTGAATATTCTTTTCCTTGAAAATTCCACCTCGAGTTTGAGAGAAGTTCCATATTGGTGAAGATGATGATGGGGTGGGGTGGGTTTTCTATTTTTTAATTAATTTTGCTGAAAATTAATTTGTCCGGTTGCCATAACTTTTGCAGATATTTAATTTTTTATTTCCAAAAGCTTTTAAAAATTTGAAACAAATCCACGTTTCCCAATCTTATTTATCACTTTGGCATGTAATATACACGCACCTTTTATGTTTGGTTGCCTACAAAATTCTGTGTCTAAGTAACATATTTGAGATGGGTTGGAGTGTTCAAATGAAACAAACTTGAGATAAAGTGTCAAAGTGAGAAGTGAGGACAAGTTTAATGGTCTGCCGATGTATTCTACCTTTTCTAAAACTCCTTCTCAACCTTTTCCCACCTTCATCAACCAACCCTATACACCCTCTCCCACCCACCCACCTAACCCCACCCCATGCCTACCCACTCCGCTCCCTCTCTCCAAAAAGGCTTTTTTTTTAAATTTTAATTTTTTACGTTATCACCCATCCTACTACCCTCTTCCTCCTCCCCCCGCACAAATACTTTTTTTTTTTGTAATTTCAAATTTTTAGTTTTTCGTTTTCTGTACCCCCTCCCCCCGGGAAAAAATATTTTCTTAATAAATTTTTTAGTTTTAGTTTTTTCATTTTTCAGTTTACAGGTTTAGAATTTTACAAGTTCCAAAGTTATGAGTTCAGAGGCTTATGTGTTTGGAAGTTTACGAGTTTAGAAATTATAATGTTTACGGGTCCGAAATTTCGCGGTTTCGAAAGTTTAGCGTTTTAGAAGTTTATAAAATTTGTGGGTTCGGAAGGTTGTTGGTTTGAAAATTTATGGCTTCATGTTTATTATATTTAAATTATTTATGAATACTCTTGAAAAGTCATTTTTCTTAATTTGTGTACCAAACACTAGAAAATAAAGAAGATTATTACTTGTTTTCTAAGAAAACAAAACAATTTCCACGGAAAATATTTTTCTTTATACCAAACACACCCCTAATCATTCAAAATTAATTTAGATAAAAATAATACATCCAAATTCTCCAACTCAAATTCAAAAGAATAAAAAATTTCCTTCTCATAAAAGGTTTTGGGTTTAGCTGTATTCATTTCACGGTGCAACAGAACAGTAATCCCATGTGGTCGGTTGTAAGATCACGAAGCTTCTCTTCTTCCCCTGCAACACAGCAGCAATAGAAGCTAGGGTTTTCAATGCTCATTCGCTCTCTATCATCCGCTCGTGGGTGAAGGAATCCGCGGCGAAGAGTTACTTAAACTGGAAAAAGTGGAGAGAATCCTTAAAGACTTTAAAGCTGATAACGTCAAAGTTATTCTTATACCTAAACACGTTGATTTTTCGGATTTCATGGTTGTTGCTACTGGTCGATCGGCTTGGCACGTTCGGAAAGGAGGTTCGTTTTCCTTTGCTTGCTATTAATAATGTGAATTTAGCTACTAGAAATGTGGAGATCTATTTCAGCTTCTTTTTCATCTATTATGTGTGTGTATAGATAAATTTGGTGTCTGGCTAACTTGCGCACACTGAATAATCCACTAGATATCTCAGCTTTCACTAGCATAGTCTATCAAGATTTAGACATATTAAAAAAAATCACCTAATTTTTGGTCTTTCATGGTCCATTACAGCCACATAGACCGCAAGGCAACGCCTTTGGGTGCGGTGTAGAAAGAACCAACATGAAATGCCTAATACCTACTATATCACAACCAATTGACAAGATTGTCTCAGGGCAATGGAAGGATCATGTATTTAGTAGCGTGTGGGTGTGATTTTTGTGCATGTGTGTTTGTTGTTTGGGGAAGGGGGAGGGGGTATATATATATATGTGTGTGTTTCAATTGAAGAATGGAAACTTTAATAACTTCAAAGTAGCATAGAGTGGCACATGCGTGTTGGGAGGGGGGTGTAAATATGTATGTTGCGATTGAGAGGATGATAACTTTTATCGCTTATAAAGTAGCATACCTGGAACTTGAGGGTTTTTTTTTTGGGTTGTGGTGGAGGGGAGG